>CAUYPK010014737.1:0-17910 GCA_963574355.1 Loris lydekkerianus
CTTTGTAGTACAGACTAAAATCTGGTATGCTGATGCCCCCAGCTTTATTTTTATTACTAAGAACTGCCTTAGCTATACGGGTTTTTTTCTGGTTCCATACAAAACACAGAATCATTTTTTCCAAATCTTGAAAGTATGATGTTGCTATTTTGATAGGAATGACATTGAATAGGTATATTGCTTTGAGAAGTATAGACATTTTAACAATGTTGATTCTTCCCATCCATGAGCATGGTGTGTTCTTCCATTTGTTAAAATCCTCTGCTATTTCCTTTCTGAAGATTTTATAATTTTTTTTTTTTTATAGAGGTCCTTCACCTCCTTCATTAGGTATATTCCTAGGTATTTCATTTTCTTTGAAACAATGGTGAAGGGAGTTGTGTCCTTAATTAGCTTCTCATTTTGACTGTTATTGGCATATACAAAGGCTACTGACTTGTGGACATTGATTTTATATCCTGAAACATTACTGTATTTTTTGATGACTTCTGGGAGTCTTGTGGTTGAGTCTTTGGGATAAAGGAATAAGTATAAGATCATGTCATCAGCAAAGAGGGAGAGTTTGACCTGCTCCCATTTGGATCCCCTTTATTTCCTTGTCTTGCCTAATTATATTGGCTAGAACTTGCAACCTTGTCTGGTTCCAGGTCTAAGAGGAAAAGCTTTCAGTTTTACTCCAGTTAGTAAAATATTAGCTCTGGGTTTGTCATAGATAGCTTCAATCAGTTTCAGAAATGTGCCACCTATGCCTATACTCTTCAGTGTTCTAATTAGAAAAGGATGCTGGATTTTATTGAATGCTTTTTCTACATCTATTGAGAGGATCATATGGTCTTTATCTTTGCTTCTGTTAGTATGGTGGATAACGTTTATGGACTGGCATATGTTAAACCAGCCTGGGATGAAACCTACTTGATCCTGATGTATGACTCTTTTTGATGATAAGATGTAATCTATTGGCTAAGATTTTGTTGAGAATTTTTTGCATCTATATTCATTAATGAAATTGATCTGAAATTCTCCTTTATGGTTGGGTCTTTTCCTGGTTTTGGTATCAGCGTGATGTTCGCTTCATAGAACATATTGGGGAAGATTCCTTCCTCCTCAATTTTTTGGAATTTCTGCAGTATAGGAATAAGCTCTTCCTTGAAGGTTTGATAGAATTCTGGTGTGAAGCCATCTGGACCAGGGCATTTCTTTATTGGAAGATTTTTTTATAGTTTCTTTAATCTCAGTGCATGAAATTGGTCTGTTCAGAAGCTCTATTTCTTCCTGGCTAAGTCTAGGAAGAGGGTGTGATTCCTAATATTGATCCATTTCCTTCACATTGTCGAATTTCTGGGTATAGAGTTTCTGGTAGTATTCAGAGATAATCTCTTGTATCTCTGTGAGATCAGTTGTTATTTCCCCTTTATCATTTCTGATTGAAGTTACTAGAGATTTTACTTTTCTATTTCTAGTTAGTCTGTCCAAATGTTTATCTATTTTATTTATTTTTTCAAAAAACTAACTCCTTGTTTCATTAATTTTCTGAATGATTCTTTTGTTTTCAATTTCATTGATCTGTGATTTAATTTTGGATATTTCTTTTCTTCTACTGGGTTTAGGCTTAGATTGTTCTTCTTTTTCCAGCTCCATAAGATGGCTTGTGAGTTTGTTGATGTGCTCTTTTTCTGTTTTTCAAATGTAGGCATCTAAAGCGATAAATTTTCCTCTCAAAACTGCTTTTGCAGTGTCCCACAGGTTTTGGTAGCTTGTTTCATCATTGTTGTTATGCTCAAGGTAGTTAGTTATTTCCTGTTTTATTTTGTCCTGCACCCAACTGTCATTCAACAGAAGATTGTTTAATTTCCACGCCTGTGTGTGGTGTTGAACATTTTTGTTGGAGTTGAGTTTCACCTTTAGTGCCTCGTGGTCTGAGAAGATACACGTTAAAATTTCAATTCTTTTGATTCTTTTGAGGTTTGTTTTTTGTCCTAGGATATGATCAATTCTGAAGAATTTTCCGTGGGGCGATGTGAAGAATGTATATTATTTGTCTTTGGGTTGAAGTGTTCTTTTTTTTTTTTTTTTTGCTGAATAAATTATGGACTTTTATTTTTTTTTCTTTATTTTTTTCCTTTATTTATTTATTTATTTATTTATTTTATTAAATCATAGCTGCATACACTAATATGATCATGGGGCATCATACACTAGCTTCATAGACCATTTGACACATTTTCATCCCAATAGTCAACATAGCCTTCCTGGCATTTTCCTAATTACCGTAGCATGACATTTACATTTCACATATGCATCTATCGAGCACAGTTGTTCTAGGTCTCATTTAAGTCTCTTATATCTTTGTTTAATTTCTGTTTAGAGGATCTATACAGCTCTATAAGAGGAGGATTAAAGTCTCCTGTTATTATGGTGTTATAGGATATCATATTGCTCAGATTGAGTAATGTCTGTTTTAAGAATCTGGGAACATTTAAATTGGGTGCATAAATATTTAGAGTTGAAATGTCTTTTTGTTTTATTTTTCCCTTGACCAATATAAAGTGGCCATCTTTGTCTTTTCTTCTTTTTCATCTTTTCTTCTGAATTCCGTTTGCCTGAAAAATTGTCTTCCAACCCTTAACTCAGAGTTTTAATTTGTCTTGTGAAGCTAGGTGTGTTTCCTGCAGACAGCAAATGGATGGCTTGTGTTTGTTTTTTAATCCAGTCAGCCAATTTATACCTCTTCAGTGGGGAATTCAAGCCATTAACATTTATTGAGATAATTGATAAGTATGGTAGTGTTCTATTCATCTTATTTTGTGAGAGTTCATTGCTTAGTTTTATCTTTTGCATCAGTGTGGAAGTTAGGTTCTGTCCTTTAATTTCTGAGTTTTTACTTTGCTGTTGATCCATTGTGATTGTCAGGGTATAGAAGAGGTTGAAGTATTTCCTGTAGAGCTTGTCTTGTTGTGGCAAATTTCCTCACTGGTAAATCATTATCAGTAAATGATTTGATTTCTCTGTCAATTTTAAAGCTTAGCTTAGCAGGATATAGAATTCTGGGCTGGAAATTGTTCTGTTTAAGTAGATTAAAGGTAGATGACCATTGTCTTCTTGCTTGGAAAGTTTCATTCGAGAAGTCTGCACTCACCCTGATGGATTTGCCCCTGTAGGTCAACTGGTGCTTACTCCTGGCAGCTTGAAAAATCTTTTCTTTTGTTTTGACTTTGGACAGGTTCATCACACTGTGTCTTGGAGAAGCTTGGTTAGAGTTGAGGCAACCTGGGGTCCAATATTCCTCTGAGAGGAATGTGTCAGAATCTTTGGTGATATTTGGGGAATTTTCATTTATATTAATAATATTCTCTAGTATGGCTTCCATTCCTCTGGGGCATTCTTCTTAGCTATAACTCATATGTTTGAATGCTTCATAAATTCCCATGATTCTGTCAGTGAACATTCTGCTTTCTCTCTCCTCTTTTCTGCTTTTTTAACTATCTGAGTTATCTCAAGACCTTTGTCCTCTACCTCTGATATTCTTTCTTCTGCATGGTCTAACCTGTTGTTGACACTTTCTATTGCATCTTTAAGTTCCCTAATTGACTGCTTCATCTCCTTCACCTCTGCTATATTCTTTCTATATTCTTCATATTGTTTGTCTCTTATTTGGTTCCGTTTTTGAATTTCCTTTTGGTTATTTTCCACTTATCAGCAGTTTTATTCATTGTTTCTATCATTTCCTTCATTGTTTTCATCATCTGTATTCTAGATTCCCTTTCTGTCATTTCTAACATTTCTTTATAGGTGGAAACCTCTGCAGTAGCTACCTCACGGTCCCTTGCGGGGGGATTGCTCTGGACTGGTTTTTCATGTTGCCAGGATTTTTCTGCTGATTCTTTCTCATGAGTGATTTCTTTTATCTGTTTTCTTGTCCCAATTTTCCTTTCACTTTCTCTTGCTCTTTAAGTTGATGTGCCTCTGGACCAGGGTTTTCATGAATACTTTTGGTACAGGACCAGAAAGATGAGAAGGTTGAAGAGCAAGAAGGGACAAAAGAAAGAAAGAAAGAAAAAGAAAAAAAAAAAAAAAGAAAAGAAAAGAAAAAAGAGAAAGGAGAAGGGGTGGGTAAAAGGGAATATTGATAAAAAGAAGAGGGGAACAGAAAGAGGGAGACAGAGCAATATAGGTGTATAGTAGGGTACTTTGACCCAACCTTAAAACCCCCAACCTCTGGGGGTGCCGAGTTGGGTGGTTCCCTTGAGATCAACAGCTCTTTGCTAGCCTGTTCAGACACAGTACCCTACCTCCACCAAGTAGAGAGGAAAGAAAAAAATGCTATAAATCAAACCAAAACAAGCAAACAGAAAACTTTACAGGATAAAATTGGGGTAAAAAACAAATAATATGGGTAGAAACACTAGCAAAAAATGAAGTTCTAATTGTTGAAAAAGGCAACAATTGGAAATTATATTTAAAGTAGAAAAATGAAGAAAGAAAAGAAAAAAGAAGAAAAGAAAAGTCTATAGGAAAAATGTTAACATTAAAAAACAAAACAACACCAAAACAACACTAAAACAAACAAACAAACAATAAAACAGTATATATATCGATATATATATCTATATATCGATATATATATCTATATATCGATATATATAGATATATATATCTATATAGAGAGAGATATATATACCTGCTGAATATTGTCTGGGCAACAGGTGATCTACTGTGGTATGAGATGTTAATCACAATGCTGATACGCCTGTACGAGATGGAGACTGGAGGCCTCTTCTGATTTCTCACACCCTGCAGGGTGGACAGCCTAAAGTGGAGAGCCTGAATCTCTCCTCAGCCCATGTAAAAAGCACTTTAAACTGCTAAACTTGGCTAAGCAGAATCTTTCCCAGGAAAATGCTTGTTGTTGGGATTACTCCCAAAGTGGCTATCCACTCAACCAGTGTGCCAAAACCAGTCTCATTTATGCCCCTGAGGGCTAAGGCTGCAAGGCGGCTCACTCCCTGCCTTTAGGCTGCTCAAGCACTAGATTATTAGCTCCTGTCTGATCCTTGCTTGACAACCCCAAGGGCAGAACTTGCAGGGGCACTTCTCCAACAATGACTCCGCACTACCCCCAACTGAACACTATTAGCTTTGTCTTCCTCAGTGGCTCAGTCTGCGTCCCTAGACAACACTTAAAGTCCTCCGCGCTCTTGCCCAAGTTCTCCCAAGGTAGTTCAACTGAGTGCCAAGTCCAAAACAACAAAAGCATCTCACAGGTAAGGTTTTTCCAGTTTGCAGTCTCACTGCTGCTGTACTTACAGATGCCAGCGGGATTAGACTGAACAAACACATGCAGCCACGTGCCATTTTTCCACTGCTTTTGTCCTCCTCCTGAGGAAAAGAAGTCTCTTGCTGACTCCCTCTGTCCTCAAAGGGATGTTTATGGGCAGATCCCACCAGACAGAAATGTCTGGAGTTTTGTCTCCCCAGACTCACTGTGCCCAGTAGCAAGGAAGCTGTTACTTGGCTGCCATCTTGCTGAGTCGACTGGAAAACAAGTTTTCATTCAATGGCGTTAAATGTCTAAAACTGAAAAAAAGTAATTAGAAGGACCTATAATTTTCCCTGTAAGACAATATTATTTTAGCATCATCCTATTTTATATTAATTGGGCTCACTTCAATAAGTTTAAGCACTGTATTAAAAAATATAATATGAGGAATAAAAAAATTTCACAATCTTTTGGGTTTAAGAGACAAATTGACCCTATTTCTTTCTTTCTCTCCAAAATTCAGAACTAGTTGAAAAATGGATTCCCTGTCTCCTTCCCTCCTTCCTTCCTTCCTTCTTTTTTAGTTTTTTCATTAAATGCTCAATCCCAACACCTACAACAGTGACTGTACATAATTAATGCTTGATAACTATTATTTGAATGGAAAAATTGAAATCAAATGCCATAGTTTTTTATTATTATTGATGGAACTGATCAGACAATATGATTGTAGTTATGAGGCTGAGAGTACTTGCTGTAACTTCACCCTTGAAGTAGACACACATCCCAGTCAGTTCCTGGCATAGTTAGACAACCTACACAGTGGGTTGAAGAGCACAAAACATTCATTATGCTGACATACTGACTCTAAAGAGGAGAAACCCAGAAGAGGCAGTGATGAGCATGCTTAATTCCTTCTGTCAAGCCATTTTACAGTTGAGAAACTAATTCTTTAGGGGACAAATGAATGAAGAGTGAGAGACTGGGCCAAGAACATTACGTTCATAGAATTCCCCTTCTTGTAGAAATGTGAGGCTAGAGAACTGAAGCTCAGCCTTACACTAAGCTATGCATACTAATATATTAATTTATTTCATTTGGCCAAGTAACCTAGAGTGTTTGGAAGACAAGAATCACTACACTTAACTTGGCAGACATCAAAATTACCATCTTCCTCCAAAAATACCTTTTTCCTTCTGTACATCAACTAATTGCAGTACTATATACATAAGCCAGATATCTGAGTTCCTCTGGACTCCTCCCCTTTCCTTCTCTGCCTATGTCTAATTAGCCACCAGAACATGTCAATTCTGTTCCTAAGAGTCTCCCAAAGCTTTCCTTTTCTACTCCCACTGCAGCTGTCTTAATTCTTTTGAATCAAATACTGAAATAGCTCCCAGAATGGCTCCCTTGCTGTCATTCTTATTAGCTTCTAATTTACCTTCTACATTTCTCAAAGAGTGATCTTCATTTTATTGTTATTATTTTATATTTCAGAACAATCAGAAAGTTACAGAAAAGTTGGAGGTATAACATGTAGATCTTGTTTTTCTATGACTATTTGTAAGCTACTGATCTGATGATGCCTCATCAACTCCCAATACTTTGTTGGCGTGTTATTTCTGACAAACAAGGACATTTATCTGTATCTAGAAAATGGTCATCAAAAACACATGATGAATTTTGATACATTACTACCATTCAATCTTAAGACTCCATTTGAAGTTTATCAGTTGTCCTACTAATATCTTTTATGGTAAAAGAATCTTGTTTAGAATCATATATTGCATTTATTAATAGTTGTCATTTGTATTTAATCTCCTTCAATCTGGAACAATCCCTCAGTCTTATTTTAGCTTTTAAATTCATCACATATTTGAAGATAACAGATCATCTATATTGTAGAATGTTCCCCAATTTGGGTTTGCCAGATGTTTTCCCATAATTAGATTCAGGATATCCATCTTGATATCCTGTATTTTTCTTATTGCATCCTTGACAGTGTTGTCAGTGCTCTGTATTTTTCTTATTGCATCCTTGACAGTGTTGCATGGTTTTGATTTTTCATGATAATGTTCACCTCAATCACTTCACTAAGGTGGTGTCTTTCAAGCTTCTCTACTGCAAAATTATTCTTCACCTTCTGAAAATTTTAAGCATTTGTGGGGATGTGCTTTAAAACTCCATTAATGTCCCATTTCTCATTAAACATTCAACTTAATTCATTCATTTATTTGTATCTGCAGACACCTATGGTTTCTTATTTTATTCAATGAGTTATCCTCCATTACTATCGTTATTTGTTTTGATATTTAAATTATTTGGGGTTTTGCCAAAGGGACCCCTCCTGTGTCCTTTTGACATATACTTTCCTTCATTCTTTGAGCAGTTCCTTACTTCACAGAACATCAAGATGTTCTATTCTAGGCTTATCTCATACATGCTTTTCTAATCTCAAGTATGGATTCAGCCATTTCTCTAGGAAGCTTTATTCCCTTTTAGTATAAGATGGAAATCAGAAGCCAAGACTTTGGCACTAAGTATACTGATTGCAGTTGGGATGTCACTGTTCTTCAGCTCCCTCAGTGATCAGGGCTGGGCAATATTTGTACATATGCACAGTATATGTGTGTGTGTGTATATATCTGTATTTGGGAGAGATGTGTATATATTAATATAATACATATACACTTACATCTATATTTCTGTATCTACATATATTGAAAACAATGAGTTCACTGTCAGCACCACATAATTCGTTTTCACACTTGTAATTCTTTTTTTCTTTTTTTTGACAGAGAGTCCCACTTTATCACCCTGGATAGAGTGCTGTGGAATCATAGCTCATAGCAACCTCAAACTCTTGGGCTCAAGTGATCCTCTTGCCTCGGTTTTTCATCTTTAGTAGAGACAGGGGTCTCACTCTTGCTCAGGCTGGTCTCATACTCATGAACTTAAGCAATCCCCCCACCTAGGCCTCCCAGAGTGCTAGGATTTTAGGTGTGAGCCACCACACCTGGCCATATTTTTAATCTATCTCCTGACAGTCAGAAGCCTGACTTCCATTATCCGTAGTATATTTAGTTATTTCATCAGATCCTGACTTCCATTTAGGGTCATCCCCAAATGTGGATACTGGCCTCGTCCCAGTTAAGCCCCAACACCCCACACCAGCCCACCTTCCCTCCATGGCTGCCATCTTCACACTGCTCAGGGTTGGAAACACCACATGGCCTCCCTCCTCCTCTTGCTGCATGTGCTTTGGCTCCCTGTATCACGGGGACCCAGGGTGGGTCCCCTCCTCACCCTGGCAGTGCTTTGACTCTCTGCTGGCCACTCTCCACACGCAGACACCCTCCTTACACTGCCAGTGTGAGGAGACCCTACTCACTCTGCTTGGGTCTGTCTCCCAAGTGCCAGACTTCTTTCCCTGTATGGAGGGTGATCTCATTACACTGTCAACATGACCATGTCATTCACTCTTATAAAACCCTTCAGGGATTATTACCCTCATGACAACATCCACTCTTCACACTCAGTAAGGCATAAAAGTTCATTCAGGTTCCAGCACTGGACTCCTGTTTATGACTACCATTCTCAACACTTGGTCACACAAAACTCCTGCAACTCTCTGAAGGAAACTCATTCCCTCACACTCTCTGAGATGGTCTAGAGTACACGTTCTTCTTTCTCTACTTCAATGTTTTTCAACCTTTTTTACTATTATGACACACTTGAACCTATAGTTAAACTTCCATGGCACACTTGAATTACTTGATTTAACAAAAGAGTAAAAGAAAGAATATAGTTACTACGCTTTGAATTTCTTTTGAGAATAATTTAATTAATAGCCTTTAAAATTTTTTGTGGCATACTTAAGATCCTCACATGGCAAACTGGTGTCTCTACTTGGTCAACTTCTTTCTTCAGAAGAGGATCTAAATATCAGCTAGTTTAACACTTTCCCACCCTATTTTCAGTGAGATGCCCTTATCCATTCATTCATGTCAATATGTTTGCTGAATGTGTCCTGTGTACTAGGCTTCATGGTCGGTACAAGGAACAGAACAGTGAGTAACACAAAAGAGGCCCTTGTCCTCAGGGAGCTTCTATTCCGGAAGTCAACGATCAAGTAAACAAAAAATAATGAACATATCTTCAGATTGTGATAAGAGCTCAACCGCATTGGGAGGAGAAGCCAGTCCTTTAGATAAAGAGAAAACCTCCCTCTATTCAAGATTCTCCCCAGTGAGAATGGTCCCATCACAATGTCTCAAAGCTTCAGATGCAGGAATGATGTAGACAGAAGAAAACAGTTTTACACTGCTGGTGGGACTGCAAACTAATACGACCTTTTTGGAAGGAAATATGGAGAGCCCTTAAAGAATGAAAACTACATCTCCCATTTGATCCTGCAATCCCATTACTGGGCATCTAGAAAAAAAATCCTTTTATCATAAGGACATTTGCACTAGACTATTTATTGTAGCTCAATTTACAATTGCCAAACTGTGGAAACAACCTAAATTCTCACCAACCCAGGAATGGATTAACAAGCTGTGGTATATGTATACTATGGAATGCTTATTCAGCCACTAAAAAAGATGGAGACTTTACATCTTTTGTATTAACCTGGATGGAGTTGAAGCACATTCTTCTTAGTAAAGAATCACAAGAATGGAGAAGCAAGAATCCAATGTTCTCAATTCTGATATGAGGACAATTGATGACCTAGTACATCGTGGAGGGTTGCAGAGTGGGGAAGCAGAGAGAAGGAAGGAGGGCGGGGAGGGGGGGGTCAGGGTGTGTGGCACATCTTTTGGGGGCAGGACACAATTGTAAGAGGGATTTTACCTACAGTGTAACCTGGTTCTCTGTACTCCCAATGAATCCCCAAAGATTAAAAAAAAAAAAAGACACTGAACTAGTAAATGCTGCCATTAGGATATGAACTCAGGTGTGATTCTAGAGCTTGTACTCTCAACCACGCTACTTTAATGCATGCTGGATTAGTAGCATTATTATTAAGAATGGATAATTTTAAAAAAAAAGAAAAGAAAGAGAAAGAGAGAAAACCTCCCAGAAGAGGTAGCATCTGAGCTGGAACATGAATGAAGAGGAATGGACAACCATGCAGTTGGGGGAACGATCTGGGGAAAGGAACTAGCAGTACAAAGACCCTAGTGGAGGCATGAACTTGTAACAGAGAACTGATGGAAGGCGTATGTGCCTGGAGCACAGTATCAGCACAATGAGATGAGGCCAGAGAAGCTAGACAACCAACGGGGTACTGGTAGGAAGAATAGATTTTACTCTAGGGACAACTGGAAGTCATTGAAGGATAAGCAAGGATGTGACATGATCTGAGTAGAAAATACCTTATGGAGAGCAAAGCCAGGGAAAGAACTAGGAGATCTTATAGCTAGCTGTCCAGGAGAGAGAGTGGAGGTATAGAGAAACAGATGGTTTTGAGACATCTTTTTAACTAGCACCTGTAATATTCACTGCAGAGTTGAATTCAGGAATATAGAACGTGAATCACATATGCCCAGGATTATAGCTTGTGCCCCTGTGAAAATTATGATGCCATTTACCAAAAAGTGAGATCCAGGCAAACTTTAGAATTTTTTGTTGTGTTTATTTTATTTTGGTGTTGCTAGGTTGGTGAGCGAGGGCCCCGAGGTCTGTTTTGGCTGCGTAAAGTTTGAGATACCTTCTAAACTTCGTGGTGATAGTTAGCTGTGAGGGTTCCCAGTACTGCCACGCTTGCTTAGCAGTATGTGCGTTCTTCCATGGAATTTTTGTATGTGTATTGTAAGAGTCTACTTTTTACATCATAAAAGATAGGAAAATCTTGGGAAAGTATATTAATTGCATTACTATTTATAAAAGTAGGAATTGTAAAGGATCCCCCTACTGGTCTGTGAAATGTCTCTTCTTTGATTCTTGGTGTTTAAGAACTTGGCCATAAATATTGGCTGAATGGACATAGGAGTAACTGACGTAACTTGACGTGCATTCTTAGAAGATGCCAAGCCATAAATAATAAATTCAATTGTGTAAAGTACCAAAACCATATTATTAGATCTGTTTAAGATTATTTTTGTCTAAAATTTTTCTTGAATATCGAAAAGATACTCTAAAACTATTTTTCATTTTCTGTTGGATTCCATAAAAAAATCCAAAAAAGATATCAACACAAACAGATAGCAATTATATATGAAATGATGAATTAGAAGGATCACTAAGTTAGTGAAAATATGTGAAGGAAAAGACTCTTTTAAATAAATTGAATTATATTAGCAGACATTAGGCAATGCACTCTAATGAAATATTGACAGTGATTAATAACAGCTCTAGGAGATGCTTTCTCTTATCTTCTCATCCTTATACTTCTTTCTCTCCCTTCTGTCACAACAGTTACAAAGCTTAGAAAGCATTTCTCTATTAACTAGTGAAATTTATAAAAAAGATAGAGACACAGGCTGACAATATTTCAAACTTCATCTTAGAGACACTAGTATTTACAATAACATAAAAACTGCAGAAGTATTAAGAAAGGAAAAATAAATAGCCTTGATGACATAAAAGTTGTTACATCCCATCCAAAAAAACTCAATTCAAATAAACAGCTAGTAACAAACAAGTTAGAGATGTTTATAATAGACAAAGACAATTAAATTGCTAATATTTTAATGTACAAAGAGCTCTTATGAGACGGTAAAGAAGACAGGCACAGTCATGGAAAAAACACAGGCGACGAATATGAATAGATGATTCAAAAAAGAAAGAGATGAATATTCATTAAACAAAAGGAGAAATGCTTAACAGCACTAAATACCAAAGAAATGCAAAATAAAATTATAACATTTAACCTTAGAAGTACTTAAGACCTTTACTAAAAATATATCCTTGTGCTTAGTAAATGTATGGAGAACTCACAATGATTTGAGGGAACAAAGAATTAGGTTATGATGTTTGCATATATTAGATACAGTCTCTCTTATAATTGTGTCCTGTCCCCGAGAGGTGTGCCATACACGCCCAGTCCCACTCCTTCCTTCCCTCTCCTCAACCCCCCCAAATTGATTTGAGTTTTTCTTTTCTGTAGGCATGTATTAGATCGTCTACTGCCTTCAGATTAGTAATGAGTACATTGGATTCTTGCTTCTCTATTCTTGTGTTACTTTACTAAGAAGAATGTGTTTCAGCTCCACCCAGGTTAATACCAAAGATGTAAAGTCTCCATCTTTTTTAATGGCTGAATAGTGTTCCATTGAGTGCTGTATTTTCTTACAGACCTACTGATTTCTTCTTTTCCTTCCACCCTCATCTCTGCAAAATATAACGTATCAAGGAGGTTCAGCCAGAGTTTTCTTTATTTAATTCAGTGATTCTGGCCTTTTATTTGGAGGACAGTGTTAATTGACTTCACCAATGTCCTCTTTCAGTTAGGTGCCATTTATGGTAAATCTTATAGTAAGAGAAGAAAATAAATATTTATCAATGCTTTATTCTAAGTTAGGCATGATTATATTGCTTCATTTATACTGTCTCATTTAATTCAGACAATAATTCTGTGGGCGAGGTTATATAATCCCCATATTACATGTGCAAATACTAAACCGTAAATAGGACATGAGGCTCTGAAGTCAGTTCTACCTTGCTCCAAATCCCCTTCTGTCTGCCATATGGGTATCAGTTATACCCATAGGAACTAGTAGGAAACATAAAGATACTTTTTAATTTAGGATACCAATGAATTAAGTATTTGTTCATTTTGCTCACTCAAGAAATTCTTTTCATCAGAAGATGAAGAAAGAAATTTTCTGGACTATTTCAGAATTTAATGATTTTGTTTCTTTAAGAGGAATCCAAACAAAATTTATTTGTAAATCTAAATAACAAATTCTTAATTATTTAGAAATTGATTACTCAACTTTTTAAAAATTATTTGCTATGTATCCTTATATCCCTTTCTATCAGCTTTTTGAAAATTTCTTTGTCGGAAATGTATCCAAGAGAAAAGGAAAACTATTATTAATGGGGATTTTGATAATTTTTTTTCTACTTAGCAAAAAGAAGTTACAACTGTTACTTAAAATTAATCATAATACTTATCTTTAAAAAAAAATATTCCTATTGTAGCATAATACAAATTACTACAATACTGATTTTATTTTACTACAAGGGAAATTCTGTGTTATGTCATTCGTAAACCTTCATGTCATCTTAAATTTATCCATAAAAGTAGTTACATTGTCACATCTTTCTGGTTTAAACTCTAAGTTCCTTCTACCTACTATTTTATTTCTTACTTGGTGATACTCCTCATGGTGATTGCTTTTACAAATTCCTTGGGGAAAATATTCTTTTGAACCACGATTTTATTACTTTAAAAAAATCCCAGTAATTTCTATTGCATAGGAAGCCATTTTAGATAATTTTAGCAAAAAGGAAGCATAGTACAATGGAAAGTGTATTCATGTCTTTGAAGTACTAGGAGAACTAGATTCTAAATCTGTCAGAAAATCAGATCTGTATCCTTTCAACAGCTTCAATTTTTCTATCTGTAAAAATGTGGCAAGGATTACTTATGTAGAGTTGTGGGATTTGCATAAAAAATCTGTAGGTTATATGATACAACATGTAAATTTAATGGATGTTATTATTAGTAAGGGAATGACTTAAGAATTAGAAGCAGAATGACCTTTGATAGCTTAAGAGGTAATGCACACTTTATTTGTAAACATTTTCTTCACATACACAGTGATCTGAGCTTCTTAATTTGGCAGAACATATATTCTGTTAATCATTCCATAATTACTTCTTGCTGTTCTTGAACTGAAATGGAAGGAAAAAAAGAAAGACTAAAATTGCCTACCTCAGGAATAAAACCAGGAATATCACTACAGAACCTGCGGGTATCAAAAGGATAGGAAAGGAATAATACAAACCATTCTACACACATACATTTGACAACTTAGCTTAAGTACATCAATTCTTCTTAAAACAAACTACCACTGTTCACTTGATGTGAAACAGATAACGTAAATAGCCCTACAACTATTAAGGAAATTGAATTTATAATCTAAAATCCTTTTTAAAAAGAAATACTCAAGCCCACATTGTTTTCCTAGAGAATTATAACAAATGCTTAAAGAATCAATGGTGATTCTAAAGAATCTTATCTTGAAAACAGAAGAGGAGGGAATACTTCTCAATTCATTTTAGGAAGCTAATATCTCCCAATTTGAGAACCCAGACAGTGCACATGGGCAAACACAAATAATATTCCTCATGAATAGAGATGAAAAATTCCTTAATAAAACATTCACAAAGAGAATTAAGCAATGCATAAAAAGAATTATATACCATTATCAAGTGAAGTTTATTCGAGGGATATAAGACTGGTTCATTATTTGAAAATTAATAAAGAAGGAAATCCTTATAATTATATTAAGTGGTGAAGAGAAAGCATTCAACAAAATTCAATGCTCATTTGAATTAAAAAAAAAAAAAAAGACTTCACTGAAGAGTTAGAAATAGAGGGGAACTTCCTTAACTTGATAAAAACCATCTACAAAAAATCTACAGTAAACATTACACTTAATGGTAAAAATGTGAATACTATCCGAGATTGGGAACTAAGCAATAGTTCCTCATCACTATCATTTAGCATAAATCCAGAAGGTCTAGCCTGAGAAATAAAGAAAAACTAAAACCAAAGGCAAAACCAAACAAACCAAAGAATTTGTATATCTGTCTGCATATGACAGATTGGAAAGGAAGAAATGAAATTTCCTATTTCTAGATGATATGATTGTCTATGTTTCAATCCCAAGGAATCTACAAAAAACTTCCTACTACTAATGAGTTCACCAGGTCATAATATTCAATATAAACACAAAAAAAACTCAATTGCATTTTCATGAACTAGCAAGGAGCACATGGACCTAGAAATTAATACAATATCATTTATAATGACAAACACAAAAAGAAAAGAAATAATTAGATTTAAATCTAAACACTTTCACTCTGCTTCCTCATTTTGTTTTTCATGTTAAAATTTATCTCATTTTGTAATCTATCCCCTCCCAACTTTAGCTAGAGTTGTTTTAATAGATTTGTCTTTTAACTATTGCATTGGAGATAAACGTGCTTACACATCACCATCCAGTCCAGAGTATTCTGCATATGACTATGTGTTATTTATACCATTGAGTTTTATGCTTTTGTGTGTGTTTGATGTTATTAAATAGTGGACTTTTTATACTACTTTAAAAACTCCTTTTTGTGATTTCTGTAAGCCGGTCCTAGTGGTGATGAACTCCCCTAGCTTCTGCTTGTCTGGGAAAGTTATTTTTTCTGAAGGGAAGCTTACCAAGGTATTCTTGGCTGGAAATTGTTTTCCTTTAGCACTTGGAATATATCATCCTACTCTTTCTTAGCCTGCAGGGTTTCTGCTGCTAAATCTGCTCAGAGTTGTATTGAGACTCCCTTGTATGTGATATGATTCTTATCTCTTGCTACTTTCAGAATTTTTTTCTATTTGATTTTTTTGTACTTTATTATGTGCCTTCATGAACTTCTCTTTAACATGTACAGAATTTGTATACCTAAAGAAGTGAAGAGACACACCTGCCATGGATTAGAAGACTCGATATAACAAAGATATCAATTAGCCCCAAATTGATATTCAGGTTTAATGTAATTCTTATCAAAATCCCAGTAAGATTCTTTTCTAGATATAAAAAATATTTATATAAGGGTGAGGGGCACAAGTACAACAGGGACCTTACCTAACAAATACAAACATTGTAACCTAATTGTTGAACCCTCATATTAATTAGAAATAAAAAAAGATTACCCTAATATTTACAAAGAAATGCAAAGGGACTAAGATCATTAAAACAATTTTGAAAGAGAAGAATTAAAAATGAGAAAAATCAGTTTATCCAACTTCAATATTTATTTTATAAATGTAGTACTTAAGATTTCATGATATTATTAACAAAGAGATAGACACATAGATAAACAGAACAGAAGGAAAATCCAGAAATATATTAAATATATTCATTCATATAAACCCACCTGATATTTAACTAAGGTGCAAAAGCAACTCAGTGGAGGAATGACAGACTAGTGCTAGAGCAGCTGTATGCACAAAGGCAAAAAATTGAAACTTGATCTAAGCCTCACATCATACAAATATTAACTCGAAATGAATAATTTACTTCAAATGTAAAGCAACATAAATTTTATGTATTTATTTATTATTTCAAAATATTAGGGGTACATGTGGGGGTTTTTTTCTTTTTCTTTTTGTTTTTCTTTCTTTCTTTCTTTTTTTCTTTTTCTTTTTCTTTTTCTTTTTTTTTTTTTGAGACAGAGTCTCACTTTGTTGCCCTTGGTAGATTGCCATGGCGTCATAGCTCACAGCAAATCAAACTCTTGGGCTTGAGCGATCCTCTTGCCTCAGCCTCCCTAGTAACTGGGACTACAGGATCCTGCCACAAAATCCAGTTGTTTTTATAGACAGGGTCCTGCTCTTGCTCAGGCTAGTCTCCAATTCCTGAACTCAAAGGAATTCACCTGCCTGGGCCTCCCAGAGTGCTAGGATTACAGGTGTGAGCCACCACATCCAGCTGGTATATATGTTTTGTTTATGTACTTTGTTTTTTGCACAAATTGAATCAAGGTTAAATTATGCCCCCTATCCAGACAGTGTCGCCATATTCAATAAATACAAATTTACCCACTTCCTCTTCCCACTCTCTTGCAGCTTGATTTTCACTGAGATTTAGTTCCATATGTGCATTTAAGTGCTGCTGTATCAGTTCCAAGCTGGCACTGAATACAAGAATTTGTTTCTCCATTTCTATGGAGTTTCACTTAGAAGAATGGTCTCCCTTTCCATATAGGTTGTCACAAAAGATACTAGATTGCCATTTTTCTTTATGGCTGAGTCACACTCTGTATGCATGTACCACATTTTATTAATCCATTCATGTAGTGGTGGGCTTGGATTGTTTCCCTGTCTTTGTGATTATGAGTTGTGCTGCTATAAGCATTCGTGTACAGATGTCCCTTTAATAAAATGGTCTTTATTCCTTTGTTACATACCTGGCAGTGGGATTGCTGGGTCAAATGGTAGAGAATTGGAAAAAAATAGTTCATAGCTTTCTTTGGAACCAGAAAAGACCCTGAATAGCTGATGAAACCTTACATAAGAAGAAGAAAGTAGAAAGTGTCACTTTACTAGACTGGGAACTATACTACAAGGCTATAGTAACCAAAACAGCATGGCACTGGCAGCAAAACAGAGACATAGAACTGTGGATCAGAACAGAGAACCCAAAGATGATATCATCCTCATATTCTCATCTGATTTTTGACAAAACAGAAAAAAACATACACTGGGGAGAAGGCTCTCTGTTCAATAAATGATGCTGGGAAAACTGAATAGCCACATGTAAAAGCTATACAAATTAAAATAAAAAAAAAAAAAAAAAAAAAAAAAAAAAAAAAAAAAATAAAAAAAAAATATTTTGTAAAAAGGGAAAGGCAAATATTGATTAAAGTTTAAACCAAATACATAATCTATAAAAAAAAAAATTGAAAAATTTTTATTCATTTATTAAAAAATTTTT
>CAUYPK010014741.1:0-28751 GCA_963574355.1 Loris lydekkerianus
GAGGGAGAGTGATTGTTGGGATTACACCTATGGTGCATCTAACAAGGGTACATGAGAAACTTAGTAAATGTAGAATATAAACATCTTAACACAATAACTAAGAAAATGCCAGGAAGGCTATGTTAACCAGTGTGATGAAAATATGTCAAATGGTCTATAAAACCAGTGTATGGTGCCCCATGATCGCATTAATGTACACAGCTATGATTTAATAAAAATAAATAAATAAATAAAATAAAATAAAAAAGACATCAAGGCTTGGAGCCCATAGCACAGTGATTATGGCGCAGGCCATGTACACCCAGGCTGGAGGGTTCTAACCTGGCCTTGGCCAGTGAAACAACAATGACAACTACAACCAAAAAATAGCTGGATGTTGTGGTGGGTGCCTGTAGTTCCAGCTACTTGGGAGGCTGAGGCAAAAGAATCGCGTAAACCTGAGAGTTGGAGGTTGCTGTGAGCTGTGACAATATGGCACTCTACTGAGATCGGTAGTGGGACTTTGTCTCAAAAAAAAAAAAAAAAAAAGACATCAAAAGGGTCGGAATTAGATAAGGAGGAAATGATGGCACCAGACTACAGTGAAAACTGAGACTGTGGTAGCTACAGAGCTGCTCAGCAGAAGGGGAGCTGTGAGAGTCTCAGCCACTGCTGCAGAGAAGTCAGGAATAAATGGATTACACTCTCCTCTCACCTTTGACACTCCAGAGGGTGCCTTCTATTGGCTGACTCAATATAGGAACCAGGAGGGGAGGAATCCCCAGGGATGCCCCAACCTTAGCAGCAGGGATCCTTTGGCACACAGCAGGGAAGGATGAATGATGGGTAAAGGGAGTGACAATGGTCATAAGGGGGATAGTTTCACAACATGTATCAATTCCAGGATTTATGTTTTCACGGACATAGAAAGACAGCTGGAGGCTTCCCCACGTTTTCTACTCCTAAGAAATACTCATCTAACCACAAGGCAAAATTCACATTAGTGAATTTCTGAAAGTGGAAAATAGTATATAATTAATAAATTGCTTTATTGGAAGACCTCTCAGTGACTTTAGATTTTGGAAATATTGGGTTTAACAAAGTAACTCTGATAAAAGGAGACTTTAATTAATATTTGACAGAATGCTGGAGCACTTTTACCAAAGCAGAATCCCAAGAAAGTGTTATCTTTGGTGGTTGGGAAATAAGCTCTATGCCATCTACAGCATTCTCCGTCCCTTTCTTTCCCCATAAAACGTAAACTACACTACACTTAGTATCAGAAGAAATGGAAAATTAAAATTAAAGTAAAATAAAATTGTCTTCTCTTACTCTTCTGCTTCAACTGTTGGGCATTTCTTTAAGTTCATGTTTCAGAACTCTGATCTTGATACTGCTCTTAATGAATTCCCTCTCTCCTCTGCTTTCACTTACTGTTTCAATCTCATTATCTCCCAATAAAAACTTCCTTCCTAAATTCTAGTTCAGAATCTCTAGATTTTACAAATGGATAATTGTCTTAAGCTATTTTAGTCATCTCAGATTTAGCATTAGGTTACCTAGTTATTTGGACTTGTCTAAGTTTCTTTATCTAGCAAATTGAGTATCTCTCTCTGTGATAGATCTGCTAAATAAAATATGTGTAAAAATGTTATCTAAATATATGTCCATGACCTTGTAATTATTTCAGATTTCAGTGAGCCACTTAAACTGTCCCAGAGAGAACTTTTCATCCTTCTAAATTCAGGAGTTCCACAGAATGAAGAATGGGTATAGGAAGTTGTTATTTCCGATGTAGAAAGAGAATATGAGTTGGGAAGCAGAACCTAGAGTTGCCTCCTTGGTTCAAAGTGGCCTCTTTGGCAGAGCCCGTGTTCAAGTCCACCAATTTTGAGGCTTCCAAAAGGAGCTATGCAGTAGACAACGAACAATCACCTCAACATCGGAAGAGGGGTGGTCCTTCCCCCTGTGCTTCATCGGGTACCTGGAGGGGGAGCTTCCCAGGCCTGCTGACACTAGTGGTACTGAGGAAGGACTTCCCTGGTATTCTGGTTAACTGCCACTCCATGCTTCTAAAAGAGGATGCCAGTCCCTAGCAGGCATCCAGAGAAGACAAAACAGATTGACACTCCATCCCAGATTTTTGCTAAGAAGCTATCATAACAACAATATAACAAACGGTAGTATTTCCATGTCCTTAAATTTTTCATTGCTCAAGACCTAAAAAAAAAAAAAAGACTGTTTGAGGTCCTAGGATCCCATCAACATATAGACAAAGAAAACCTCTGTCTACTTAAGAATCCTTAGTAGCTAGAGGGAAATCAAGGTCCTTGTAAGTGATAATTACTAAGACCGAAAGAATAGGAAAGATTCAAATGCATATGTCAATTTTGACTCATGTATTTAGTTACTTAAATATTCCTATGGTTAGAAATTAAATCTATCATAAAATTATAATTTAAAAAATCTCCTTCTATATGTAGTCTTTCATCCATTCGCCTTCTAACCAATAGGTAGTCACTGCTTTTAGGGTTTAATTTGAATCCTTCCAAAGCATTTGTTATGCTTGCATGCAAAATATAAGAATTTCCTCATCCCCATCCTTAATTATAAAATGGTAGCACATTATACAAACTCATATATTTTTGCTTTTTCTTTTAACAAAATATGTATTATAGGTCTTTCTAATTCCATGCATATTATCCTCAGTTTTTTAATAGTTCTATAGTATTGCATTGCATTGGTGTGTATCAATGCAGGGGAGCATTGGCACATTTGGCACATTTGGCAAATTATCTAGAGACATTTTTGGTTGTTACGACTGGAAGGGGGCTGTTACTTAGCACCTAATGGTAGAACCCAGGGATGCTCGAACATAATACTATACACAGGACATCTCTGCCCCTTCCCCAACAATTATTTTCAAGGTTCATCCATGTTGTAGCATACATTAGTACTTAATTCTTTTTTGCTGTGAATAATACTGTCATAACCTGTCATGTACAAGTTTTTTTGGTGGAGTTATGTCTTCATTTCTCTTGGAGATATAGCTAGGAGCAGAATTGTGGGTTCTTAAGGTAATTCTATGTTTAATCATTTGAGGAATTGCTGGATAGTTTTCTAAGATGCTGCATATTTTATTTTCTTAAACTTAGTATATGAGGATTCCAATTTATCTATATCCTAGCCAACACTTATCATTATCTGACCTGTTAAATCTAACAATTCCAGTGGGTATGTCTCATTGTAGTTTTAGTCCATAAAATTTTTACTCATTTTGTTACCTTCAAAATAAATCCTTAATATTTTATTGCAGTCATGTAATTTAGAGATAATTGACATAGTATATGTTTCAAATAAACATATTTATTATCTGTGTTTATTTTTCCTCTCTTTAGTTCTTATACCCATTTCTTGTTACATTCATCCTCATAGGTTTTATATTTATTTTGTGAATTTAGGTATTTATTTCATTAAATATTTTAGCTTATTTTATATGCTTGGTAAAAAGCTGTTATTTGAAGTAGTAAAGATATGCCCTGCTGAGTTACTGTAATTCTGAATTCTATTAATTCTGTTGTTTATAGTGTTTTTTTAATTGATTACTGAAATTCCAGTGCTACTTCCTCCTTTCCAATTTTAGACCTCATATGTCTTATGCATTAATTATACTAGGCTCTATTAAATATATCTATCATAATATTATTAAAATAGAAGAGTTATTTAAATTAAAAATTGTGTGTATAACTTTAGCAAATATCTTTTCATTATTTGAAAAGATAAACAACATTTGGTCATGATGTGTTATTCTTTTGATGTGCTACTGCATTCTAATTGCTAATATTTTATTTACAATGTTGGCTTTGATGATCAGAAATGAGATTTGTTTGTAATTATCTTTTGGAGACTAACATTGCCAAGTGGAGTATCAATGTTATTAGGCTTGATTAAAAGAAATAATTAAGTTTTACTTCTTTTCATGCTCTGAAGCAGTTCAAAAGCATTTAATTCTTTGCTCTTTAAAATTTTGATAGGCTTTCTCTTTCTTTTGGTGGACAAAATAATCACTCTTCAATAATGTCCATGATCCAATCCCTAGAACCTGTAAATATGTTAGATTCCATGACAGTAAGGGAAAATAAAGGTTGTTGATCAAATTAAAGTTGCCAATAAATTATCCTTGAAACAAGAAGTTTATCTTGGTTTATCCTTGTGGGTTTAATATAATGACAGCATCCTTTAAAATGGAAGATGGAGGCAGAAAAGATTACAGTAATATGGTGGCATAAGGTTGCTCATAATGGTCTCTAATGACCCTTGAAATTTCTGTGGTATCAGTTGTACTGTCTCCTTTTTCATTTCTCATTTTATTTATTTTGGTCTTCTCTTTCTTTTTTCTTAGTTTTGGCAAAGGTCTGTTGATTTTCTTTTCAAAGAGCCAACTTTGTTTTTTTTATATTTTTGGTTTTAATTTCATGTATTTCTACTATGACCTTTATTATTTAATTTCTTCTGCTAATTTTGAGTTTGGTTTGCTCTTGCTATTATAATTCTTTATGATGGATCATCAGGTTGTTTATTTGAAAATTTTTTTTGATGTAGGTGTTTATTGTTAAAACCTTACTTCTTAGAATTTCTTTTACTGTATCTCATAGGTTTGGGGATGTTTTATCTCTATCTTCATTTGTTTTCAGAAATGTTTTAATTTACTTCTTAATGTCTTCATTTAGTTAATGATTATGAAGAACCATATTGTTTAATTCCCATGTGTTTGTATAGTTTCCAAAGTACATCTTGTTATTTATTTCTAGCTTTATTCCACTGTAGTCAGAAAAGATATTTGATATGATTTTAATTTGTTTTAATTTTTATACTTGTTTTGTGCCCCAAATATGGTCTAAGCTTGAAATTATTTTATGTGCAGAGGTTAAAAAGATATTCTACAGCTGTTGGAAATATTCTGTAAATGTCTACTAGGTTCATTTGGTCTATTGTGTTGATTAATTTGATGCTTTTTAATTAATTTTCTTTCTGGATGATCTGCAGCTATCATTGTATTTGAATCTATCTTTCTCTTTATCTCTAATAGGCTTTGTTTTTATAAATCTGTGTGCTGCTATACTGGATGCAGAGAAATATTATGTCTTGCTGACTTGCCACTTATATTATATCACGATCTTCCTTGTCTGTTTTTATAGATGTTTGTCTTGAAATTTACTTTATCTGATGTAAGTATAGCTACTTAGGCCCTTCTTTTGGTGTCTATATGCATGGAATATCTTTTTCTATCCCTTTATTTTCAATTTATGAGTGTATTTATCGATTAAGTTTCTTGTAGGCAGTATATTATTGCCTTTTGTATTTTGATCCATTATTTATTTTGATTCAAATATTTAGTTCATTTACATTTAAGGTTATCATCAATAGGTAAGAACTCACTACTGATATTTTGTTATTTGTTGACTGATTATGTTGTTTGTTCTTCCTCCCTTCCCATCTTTCTTCGTGTAAAACTTAATTTCTCTGGTAATATGATTAATTTATTTCTGTTTATTTTTCATGTATCTGTTATAAATTTTGTTTTATAGTTACTATGAGACTTGCAAATAACATCTCATAACCAACTATGTCACCACCACTTCCTCCATTACACAAGGAGGAAATGAAAAACTCTATACTTTGACTACTTCTCTTCACCCCTGCTTTTTGAGCCTTTGTTTTATTTATATCTTTTTATACTGTCAATATGTCTTAGAAAGCTATTTTGGTTGTTATTTTGGATAGATTTACCTTTTAATATTCCTATTAAATATTTTTAGTGGTTTACATGCCACAGTGATTATTTTAAATTATTTATCTATTTACTTATTATTATTAGGAAGCTTTATACTTCCAGTTGATTTCTTGTTGTTAATTACCTATCCTTTTCTTTCACACTGAAGAATTACCTTTTGAATTTCCTGTAGGACAGAAATGGTGTTGATGAAATCCTTCAGCTTTTGTTTGTGTGGGAAAGTCCTTATTTCTCCTTCATATTTCAGGGATAATTTTGACGGATATAATATTTTAGGTGGAAAATTTTTTCCTTCACCACTTTAACTATACCATCTCACTCTTTTCTGGCTTATAAGGTTTCTGCTGAGAAATCTGCTACTGGACATGTTGGAGTTCCTTTATATATTACTTGTTTCTTTTATCTTGCTGTTTTTAAGATCCTTTATTTATTAATGTCAGTTGAGATTTTGATTGTTATGTGGTCCGAGGAGGTTTTTAATGCAGTATTTCTTTTGTTGTTTGCATTTTTCCAGTTTTCTCTTTTCAAAAACATTGATGTCCATAACATGTTCAAAATTATTGTGCCTCGGATGGATTTGCTGGGTTGTTAAAGGCTTTAGGTCACTGGATGGAGAAACCTGCCTATTGTTTTGTTTTATCCTTTTGCCTCTTCTCTCAGATCTTCTGCCTGTATCCACAGAAAGCCAGAAATAAGCAACAAATTGTCCATTTAAAATGAATGCTTTTCTAAAGATAGAGTAGTTACAAATGATAGGCCAGCGTTAGGCCAGCGTTATACTTGTATCATGTATTGCATAGAGGAAGAATAAAGATGCATAACCTACCTGATAGATGCTTTAAAAATGTCTTTGAATGAATTGATATAAAATAAAATATCCATACTAAGTTTTATCATATGAGCAAAGTATTCTGAGTTTAACATTTTCTTCCATAAAATATCCAATTCATCCCATTCAGAATCTTAACACATTTGTCATTGTGTTCACAATTTGCAGAGAAAATGGTCCTGGGATTCTCAAGCAAGAAAGAATAGGTATAATTAAATGAGACCCAGTTCTCTCAGATTTGGAGTTTCATCAATTGATGGCATGTTTCTTAACCTCTCTGATGCTTAATTTTCTTATCTATAGAACGGGAATAAGAATACATATCTTATAGAGGGTAGAGAGCTTAAATAAGAAAGTATGTTAAGAAGCTTGTATAAGTGAGCAAGAACAACAATTCCCTTTTCTACAATCCTTGTCAAAAGAAGCTGGGTGAAGATATCACAGCTAATCCAAAAGCTTCCGAAAGCAGTCCAATAAAGTCAATCAGAAAGCTTTTACTCAACAAGCTGACCTTTGTATGGCTGTCATGAGTGCTCTGTATCAAGGAAGAAATGTGTTCTACAGGATTATAACACTTCTGACTTATAGACGTTGGTTTATTTTTTGAGGAACTGCATCATTTTATTCTTCTACTGACCAGACCAACAGAGATTTCAGATTTAGCATGACTTCCTTGTCTAAGTTGCCTGATATGAATATTCTTATTGGTAAATTTGCTTGCTAATACACGTAATGCTAATAATAGACTCAGCAATGAAATTAAGCTTGCTTTATTAATTTTCCAATATTAAATTTCACTAACAGATGCATTGAAAATTAATTGTCATCTTTATTATGCCAACTCTAATGAAAAGACATACATCATTAGTGATATGCTTACAATATAAAGTACGGAAGAACATTTATGATAGAAAAAATCAATAACCTCATTAAACATGTTTATGTTTGTTCCTACAATGTCAATTATTCTGACAGTTGTTAGTACATTCACATCATGACATCAAACCAATGAATAGTATTTTTCTCACACAGTAAGCTAACTTGGTCTATGTCTCTTTTAATTCACTCAAGTTTCATATTTTGTTCTATATGCAAAATATTAATGTTAAAAAGGTTTATAACAGTGAATCAGAGAATTATTTTTCATTGAAATTTAAATTTGAATGTTTCTAAGAAGTAAAAATAAACATGAAGCTACCATTTATATTAAACTGATGTATATGTAAATGGTTTCAAATGATAAGTTCTACCTATAGACAAAATTAACCTAAACTATGTAAAATGGCCATATCTGTCAAGTTGTCCATTTAAATTTGGATCTGGAAATTGAATTATACTCTATTATGTCCTCAAAATTTGGAAACTTAAAAGATCACTATACCTACTGCTATGTATGACTGTTTTAAAATATTTTCAAATAAAATGTAGTATTCAAACCACTGATTGTAATAGATCTGTGGAGCAACAGCATCTTGTTCTTTTAAAAGCTTCGAAGCTTGTTATTCAATAGGCTTATTTTAAGATTATACACATGTGCTCTTGTGTGTATATTTTTATGTTTCACTTAATGCTTTATTATTGCCACAGTCCTGTACTGAAATTTATTGATTTTCTATAGAAAATACTTCACAAGATTAAAATTGTTTTCAATAGATGATTAATAAAATCATGCATAACTTAAATCTTGGAAAGCTAAGTTATTGTAATAAGAATGCAAGATAGAAAAACCTCATCTGGGTGAACAACAATTAAATTGTATGATTGTAGATCTAGCAAATACTATAGGAAGGTGTCAGCTTCTGAGATCATGGGCACAGAATAATCAATGATTAAAAGAGGGCAAGAAATCAAAGAAAACAGGAGGATAAAAAGAAAATGTTATATAAAAAATTGACCAATGACTTCACTAAACCTAACAGTCAAGGAATTCCAAAGATCTAATATTTATTTTAATCATTGCAAAGCAATTTGAAGTTAGGCGAAGGCCCTCCAAATCTCATGATTTAATCTCATGGTTATAAATAATCGAACATGAAACTTACCCACAGCAATGGCCCTTCGAAGTTGTAATGGAATGGAGATATGATTCAGTGCTTGGCCTCCTGAGCCACAGTAAATGTGCAATAAGAATGCTAAATTCATGTGATGCCTTTTGTAAGAGATCATTTTAGTGGCACAGACTGAAACTTAAAAAGAACTATGTGGAAGCAGAGTTCTATAATTCTAATAAGAAGACAAGGGCTATGAAATTGACAGGCAAAACATCCCTAACTCTCTAAGTTTTCCCCGCGTACAGTACAGTAGCAAGAAGAATGGACTCTGCATTTTGGATTCTAAAACCCTTCCTATATTTTTCTGAGTTTTTTTTTTTTTCCTCCCCCAACATTCCTGAATAGAATTCTGGGTTTGCTAAGGAAAAACCCGAAAATTTTAAGTAGTTAAAATTTCTCCTGAGATATTGAAAGAAATTTTAAGGTAGATTAATCCTAGACCAAAAATTAAATCAAATTATATTCTGTGTGCTCAATTTTCTGTAGGGAACCAAAAACCACCAGAGTGTAAAATTCTAATTAATTATGTGGAATGCTAATGGGTTTTAAATTAAAAATACGTGCTGTTTAACACCTCACTCCACACAATTTTGCAAGTGGATATTACAATGAAACTGTCCTCCAAAATCTGAAAAGCATGGAAGGTATAATTATTACTTCTGTAATTTAACCTAGAGAAAAGAACTTCACTCTTCCTTGACAGGGGGAACCCTGTAGATACACTTCTTTGACCATTCAACTTGAAGTTTTGGTAGGTTACTGGATTCACCGATGATGTAATGTTATTGAGCAAAGAGTTTTGTTAGAGCTTTTCTAGTTTTATAGTATAGGGTATCCCAAAGGTTGCCATAAATACAGACAAAGGGAAAAATTAAAAATTGTACCTAAATGTACCTTTATTTACAAAATATTCATTATAAAACATTATAAAATATTTATAAAACATTTGTCTATATGCTGATTTATAAATATAAAGTTATTACAATATAAAATACAATGGTAGTTTGTTAAATTTTCCTACGTAGGACACCCTTCTATTTGTAATACTATGATACCTTCTTTTATAAATATGGAAACTGAGCCTTAGCATGTTTACATGTTCCAGGTAACATATCTAACAATTATCAGAGCTGACACTCAAATGCAAGTTTTCCATTCCATATTGGGTATATAATTAATCATGGTAAGCTCCATTGAAAGGATACAGGAATAAATCCATCTTATTGTATTATTTTTAAATTTATCTTTTTAATGATGATCAAAGATTATAGTGTGTAACATGATGTTTTACCTATACATTGTGGAATGGCTAAATAGAGGTATTTAACATATGAATCATCTCATTATATTCTGGTGACCTTAAAAAGTCTATATTTTAAGTATGCAATACTTCATTATTAACTTTAGCCATCCTGATGTACAACAGATCTCTTGGACATATTCCTCCTGTCTAACTGAATCTTTGTGTACTTTGACCAACACTCCTCAGTTCCTACACACCACTCCCTAGCCTCTGGGAGTCCCCATTTTTATCTTTGTTACTATGAGTTCAACTTTTTCACACTTCACTTATAAGTGCTATCAATCCATGTTTGTTTGCTTTTTGTTTGTTTGTTTTTTGTTTTTTAAATGGGGTTTTATTCTGTCACCCAGGTTGGAGTGCAGTAGCATCATCATAGCTCCCTGAAGCCTCAAACTCCTGGGATCAAATAATCCTTCCTGCCTCAGCCTCCAGAGTAGCTGCTGGAACTGTAGGCACATACTGCAATGCCTGGCTAAATTTTCTATTTTTAGTTGAGATGTGGTCTCACTCTTACTCAGCCTAGTGTTGAATCCTGGCCTCGAGCAATCCTCCTGCCTCTGCCTCCCTAAGTGCTGGGATTACAGGCATGAGCCACTAGGCCTGGCCTCCATGTTATTTTAAAATATTAGTGGGGACTTCTTTACATTAGGTCATTGCCAATGTTCTTTCTAATATTGACCCTTTTACATTGTGATGCTCTAAGAAAAAATCATGATAGAATCTAGGGTCAGAATAGTTTCACTCATTTCTTTGGTAAATATCTGCTTTGTGCCAGAGTCATGCTATGTGCTGAAGGTTTAATAGTGAACAAAAAGACGAAGTCCCTTTACCTTATATAATATGGAGCCTAGTGTAGGATGATAATTTTTTCAAGAAAGGGGGAAGAAATCCATGTATTATGTTGTGCTAAGAATTAAATGGCAAAAACTAAAGTAGGGCAAAGGTGATAAGGTTAAACGATGGCTGCTGTTTTATTGTGGGAGGTTGCAAAACATTCACTGACAGATGGCATTTTAGCAGATACCTACAGGGCATGAGAGAGCTAAGCTATGGGTATCAGGTGGAATAAAGTTCAGGCAGAAGAAAGAGTGAAGGCTCTGAGGTGGAAGTATCCTGAAAGTGCCTGAGACATCGCAAGTACCTCAAATATTGTGGAAAAAGGAAGATAAGGTGGCTATTTGGGCAAATGTAAATAGTTACCAAACAAAATGGCCATTGAGCAGCATAAGGCAGAATATAGTCCATTTCTGTGGGATTATCATGGCAAAAAGCAATAAGGCAAGCTAGGACCACTAAAAGACCAGACTGACACTAGCATCTTAGATGTGAGGATTGCTAGGTGGAGGAGGAAAAATGCAGAATCCAAGAGAGATCTGGAAATCCCCTTGCTGACTCACATCCCCAATGCATGCTTTTGATAAAGTAGTAGTCCCAGATCTGATGGCTATTATCAATCAATCAATCAATAAAGGTGCTGGTGAAGATGTGGAGACATTCAATCTTGTGTACACTTTGGTGGAAATGGTGCAGCCACTATGAAATAGTGTGGAGGTTCCTTTAAAAAATTAAAAATAGATCTCCATTTTATTAAGCAATCCTACTTCTGAGTATATATAAAAAAGAATAGAAATCAAGATCTCAAAGTCATATCTGTATTTACAATAGCCAAGAGGTAAAAATGAACTAACTGTCCATTACTGAATGGTTGGATAAAAAAAATGTGGTATATCTCTATCATAGAGAAATATGAAAATAAAAATGAAGAATATCCTATAGATGCTGCAACATGGATCAATCTTGAAGACTTTGTGCTAAGTGGAAGAGAATAAGCCAATAAGCCATAAGACCTACTTGGCAACGGCATCTGTACGTAAGAAAGCAGAGGGGCCACCAAATCTGGGAAGAGACTAACCCCCCAGAAGAACTAATTAATAGTCACTGGATCCTCTGCTACCTACTTAGAGAACAGGAGCTGAAAGTGGTAGAGGTTTTGCTCAGTCCGATACCAGATACCAACTCCATGGTAAAAGCTAAAGAAAATGGAGCAATTTAACATCTATATACTTTCAAAATAGACTAGTGACTTTCCTTTTTAAGAGAAGGCTCTATACTAACAGAACACTTATGGAAATGGAAGCAAGTTAAGGATAAAAAGAATGATAAAGATGAAGAGAATGAACTGTTAAGATAAAAGGGCACAATGTTAACAAATCTCAGGAAGCAAGCTGGCTGTGCATGAATACTACATGAAAACAAAAAATGGGGGCAGGGTGGTGGTGCCTGTGGCTCAAAGGGGTAGGGCGCCTGCCCCGTATACTGGAGGTGGTGGGTTCAAACCCAGCCCGGGCTAAAAACTGCAAAGAAAAAAAAAAAAAAAATGGGAGAAGTCTGTGATCTTAGAAAAAAGACTCCAGGAAAACCAATTCCTTATAAAAATAAGCTTGGTTAAAAGCAATAACAACAAAAACCCCAAAGTCAAATATCATGGAAAATCTTTATAGGAAATACAATAAGGAGTATGACATCATTTCTACAGAAAATAAAATCATATCAGAAATATAAGGTCATAAAACACATCAAAATGGAAAAATTCTACTTAAAATGAGCTGCATAACACAAATAAAGGAGTACAGCACATGAAAGAATGACAAATTAGAGTAAGGAAAACTCAGAAATAAGTTGTTATAAGTCAGAAAATATCAAAATAAAAGAAAAAAGATATTTTTTAAAAAATGATGAATAAACTAGGAGGAACACAGCAAAAGAAAAAAGTGTTCTTAGTAGTTATATTACTGGAAGCAACAATAACGTTACTACTTCAAAATGGTTTGGTATGTAATATGAGATAAAGTAAATGAGGACTTTTGAGATATTTTATTGTTTCTTGAGTCATTGAGAACCAGGTTTTTCAGCGTGAGAGAAAGTCTGCACAAATATAACACAGAAGAGGTTAAGTTCAAACAAGCAACTCAACAAACAAGTAGAAAACCCTTTTTCTTGAATTTGAATTGGGGTCGGCAGGAATTCATGAGGCATTCTGATGAGAGAGAGAGAGGGAATTGTGCGTATGTTTTGTGTTTACTGGAGTCTTAGCTTTGTTCACTAAAATGGTTTGAAAATAGTCACCAACTGTGTCATAATGAGCATCTTTAGCAGCTATATAATGGTCTTGAAATGCCATTTCTCCTAAGAGAAAGCAAGTAGGGTACAAAATGTGCCCAACAAATCTTGCTATCCCAAACAACAAAGAAATGGCCACTAGACTTATGTCAAAATGACTCAGGAATCAACTTGATGAGGCTTCTACTGGCTAAAAAATGGGACAACTTATGCAACACAAAAACAAAAAGTGCAAATAATTGGCAGCCATTAAGTATTTTCTAGGAGTTAATAATGCTATGTAAAATTAATTGGTTATCTCTGTAGACTGATGGAGTACCAAATTTAATAAACGTAAAATCAAGCATTTGTCTTTCCTTCACTGCATAATTATATGACTAAATGAGAGAAAGCATCTTATAGAAGTATTCCAAGTAATAAGTCAAGGAAAAATGATTATCACCATTTTGCAATGAAATAATAGAGCAAGACATTGAGCTTCAGCAGTCACTAACATCACAAAAAGCTGGACAGCCAGATGTCTTGTGCCTTCTGATAAAAGAACACAACACAGCCAGGAGTTTTGCCTAGGGGATTGAACATGTGTCTGATCAAGGTCCTGGGCCTGTCAATTTTCAAGAAATTAAAAAGTCCTGAGCAAAATACTAATCTGTATGTTGACTATGCAATCTACAAAATATATACTGTGATAAATCCTTTCCATCAAATACTTGAGTTTTTTAACAAGTGAATTGTAAGGAAAAAGAAAAGGATGGTGGAGAAGGCTTTAGAAGGTAAGAAAGTTAATAGAAAACAAAAGTTTGAAAATGGGCAAGACTAAATCAGCATAACCATAGATACATACTAGAATGAACAGACAATGAAGAAACAAGTGATTTCTGTAAAACCTTAACTTTCCTTATGGCAGGAGAAAGGGGGTTGAGATTGGGGCAGGACACATAGGTTGGCTTCTGCAGTGGCTGTCAAAGTTCTAATTCCTAATGTGAGTTGCAGTTTCAAAGGTGTTTGGCTTATAATAACACACAAGCTTATATATTTGTTTTGTGTGGACCTTAGTAGCTATGTTTTATTTATTTATTTATTTATTTTATTAAATCATAGCTGTGTAATTAATGCAATCATGGGGTACAATGTGCTAAGAAAAATAAAAACATGAAAATGCCAAACCTTATAGAGTTATTGTAAAATGACGCTAAATGAGAAACATTTACTGTGAAAGAGGCTCTCAGTGAATGATAACTATTTTTTGATCTGCCAATGTTAATGAAGGTGTGGGCAGAACACACTTATTAACATGGCTTTGCATAATGCCATCAATGCAGCTACTATTAAAGCAGCAAACTATCCTGCAAATCTAGTTGGAACACACTTGGAAACACATTGCAGCTATAAAAAGGATGACATGGATTAGTACGTTTGTATCCATGAAGAATAACACATAGATGCTTCTCCCAAGATGGTATTTTCCTGGATCCCACATCTATAATACATTGTTATGACTGCCTAGGGGTTTATGTAGCTGGATAAAATTTAATTTTATCAAAATATATCATTCCAGCCCACCACATTTTAAGAAGAAGTATGATTATGTTTACAAGTTAAAGATTTTTAAGGTAACATTAGTTCTGCAGACTCAACATGTGTGAATTGATTTATGAAAATAATATATTTTTAAGTTTGAAAATACTTTTACTTTCTATTTTATGCTAGCATTTTTTTTTTTTTTTTTCCTTTGAGACAGACTCTCACTATGTCACCCTTGGTAGAGGGCCATGATGTCCCCGCTCACAGCAACCTCAAACTCTTGGGCTTAAGCAATTCTTTTGCCTCAGGCTCCCTAAGTAGCTGGGACTACAGGTGCCTGCCACAACGCCGGCTATTTTTTGGTTGCAGTTGTCATTGTTGTTTAGCTGGTCAGGGCTGGATTCGAACCCTCCAGCCTTAGTGTATTTGGCTGGCACTGTAACCACTGTGCCACAGGCGCCGAGCCTTTGCTAGCATTTTTATTATTTAAGTAATGCAAACTTATTGATGACAATTCAAAAAATCAGCAAATACTAACACAAAAAGTGAGAGTCCAATAGTCTCCCCTCCATCCATGTCCCTTAATGGTGACAATCATTAAGATTTCATGCATTTCCATCTAGAACCTTTTCTAAGCATGTACAAGATGGCCATGAAATTTGTTTTAAATTGCATATAAACTTCATGGCCACCCTATAGAATACAGATTTTTACTACAAATGAAATCAGTCATTTCCATTCATTCAGCAAAGAGCAACCAAATATCTGCTCTGCACAAAGTACAATTTTGCTTTCTTCATGGCCTTTCCAGTTCAACACATAAGCACGAACCTGTCTTACGCTTCTAATAGTCCACATTGTTTGGATGTCCCATAATGTTTCATCTACTCCCTTATTGAATTGTAGTTATGAGTTTTTCATTCTATTAGCAAAACACTGCAATGAATATTCTTTCTACCCAGAGCACGTATCTTGAACGGCCTAAGATTGCATTACTGAAGACTATTTTCTTATAAGTGGGATTTCTAGGATATAGAGTGTGCTTTTAATTTTTGATATTGCTAAGTAGCTCTCCAAAGGAAACTGTCGTAGCTCATACCCACCACGTGTATGATAGTGTCTGCTTCCTCCACATTCTCAACAACACTATTAACCACTGTTTTATCTCTACCAATGTGATTAGCAGAAAAAAAAATTATTTTTGTGTATATTTTATTATTAGTGAAGTTTAGCATGTTTTTATTTATTTCATATTAAATTTTTTAATTTCAAAATATTAAGGGAGTACACAGTTTTTGCTATCTAGATACACTCCATAATGCTCAAGTCAGGGCTTTCGGTGTGCATGACATCAGCTCAGTGTTCATTGTACCCAATAAGTAAGTTTTTATCCCTCACCTCACTTACATCCTCCATCCTTCTTAGTTTCCAATGTCCTTTACATCTTTTTGTGCCCATGTGCACCCACTGTTTAGTTCCCACTTATTAGTGAGAATATGTGGTGTCTGTTTTTTCATTGCTGAGGTAGGAGAATGTTCTCTAGTTCCATCCAAGTTGCCGCAAATGACATTTTTTCATTCTTTTTAATGGCTGAGTAATACTCGATGGTATGTGTACATGTATGTGTGTGTATCTATACATATACATGTATGTGTATATGTGTACGTGTAGCTCTATGTACATATATATTTCACATCTTCTTTATCCACTCATGTACATATGGGCATTTAGATTGATTCTGTATATTTGCCATTGTGAGTGGTGCTACAGCAGACATTTGAATGCTGGTGTCTGATAAAATAATTTTTTGCTCCTTTAGAGAGATACCCTGTAGTGAAATTGCTGGATCAAATAGTAGGTCTACTTTGAGGGGTCTCCATAAAGGTTGTACTGATTTGCAGTCTGACCAACAGAATATAAGTGTTCCCTTCTCTCTGCATCCATGCCAGTATCTTCTGTTTTTTGAATTTTTAAGAATGGTCAGTCTGACAATGTTATCTCATTGTGGTTTTAGTTTGCATTTCCCTGATTATTAGTGTAGTTGAACATATGTTTCTTGTGTCTGTTGGCCATTTTTCCATCATCATTTGACAAAATTCCATTTTTGTCATTTGCTCACTTTTTTTTTTTTTTTTTTTTGCTATTTTCTACGTAGATTGTAGAAATGATTCCTTTGTTGGTTGTATGGATTACAAATATTTCCTCCCATTCTATGGATTGCCTGTTATACTCTATCAATTATTTCCTTTGCTGTGTCAAAATATTTTAATTTGATTAAATCAAATTTATTTATTTTTATTGGTGATGTGTTTGTCTTTGGGATAATACCTTGTTTTTCTTAGGATAATGTTGTAAAAACAAAGGTCATAAATTCTGTGCCTAGGCCTATGTATAGAAGAGTTTTTCATATATTTTCTTCTAGATTTCTTATGGTTTCATGTCTTTGATCAATCTTGAATTAATTTTTGTAGCTAGAAAGAGATATGGATTCTATTTCATGTTTTGCATGTGGCTATCCAATTTTCTCAGCACCATTTACTGTATAGGACATCCTTTCTCCAGTGTATTCTGTCATCTGTTTTGTCAAGGATCAGGTAGTTGTAGCTATATGATTTTATTTCTGGGTTCTCTGTTCTGTTCCATTGTTCTGTTTCTCTACTTTAATATTAGTGCTGTGCTATTTTGGTTACTATAACTTTATAGTATAGTTTAAATTCAGGTAATGTAATGCTCCCAGATGTTTTTTCTTCATGTAAGATTTCTTTGACTGCTTGGGTTTTTTGGTTCTAAGTGAGCTTAGGATAATTATTTCCCAGATCTGTAAATTGGTATTTTATGGACATCACATTGACTCTCTAAATTGCTTTGGACATAATGAACATTTTAATAATGTTGATTCTTCCAACATGAAACTGTAGGTAATTCAAAAGTTGTTTATTCTACTAATTCATGATCATGGGATGTTTTCCCATTTGTTTGTGTCATCTGTGATTTCTTGCATTAGTGTCTTGTTTTCTTTTCTTGATCTTTCTCTTTCCTGGGTGAGAGTGTTTTATTTTGTTTGTAGCTATTATAAAGGCAAGCAGTCCTTGATTTGATTCTCAGTGTGACCTTTATTAGTACATGGAAGTGCTACTGATTTGTGTACATTGATTTCGTAACTTGGGACTTTGCTGAATTTGTTTATCAATTTGAGAAGTCTTTTGCTGGAGTTGTTAGTTTTTTTTTGATGCAGAATTATATTATCAACAAACAGGGATAGTTTCACCTCCTCTTTCTTGATGGGAATGCCCTTTATTTCTTCTTCATGCCTGATTGCTCTGGCTAGGACTTAAAGTTCTATGTTCAATACAGGTGGTGACAGTGGGCACCCTTGTCTTGTTCTAGTTCTTGGGAGAATCTTGTTTTCAACTTCTCCTAATTAAGTATGATGTTGACTGTGGGATTGTCATATATGACTTCTACAATTTTGAGGTGTGTTTCTTCTATGCCAAGTTTGTTTTCAAACCAAGAGGGTTTTCATCATGAAACAGAGCTGAATTTCATTGAATGCTTTTTCTGCATCTATTCAGACGATCATATGGTCTTTGATTTTGCTTCTGTTTGTGTGGTGATTTTCATATGCCAAATCATCTTTGCATCCCTGGGATGAAACCCACTTGATCTTGGTGAATTATCTTTTTGATGTGCTGCTGAACTTGGTTTGCAAGTATCTTCTTGAGGATTTTTGCGTAAATGTTTATAAGAGAAATTAGGCTGTAGTTTTTCTGTTGTTGTTGTTGTTTTGTCTTTGTGTGTGTGTGTGTTTTTTCCTGGCTTTAGTATAAAGGTAACATTGACTTTGAAGAATGAGTTACAGACTCCCTTCTTCTCAATGTTATTAAATATTTTCTGGAGGAGAGGCACCTGTTCTTCTTTGTAGGGCTGGTAGAATTCTGTCGTGGATTTGTCTGACTGGGGCTATTACATGTACTTGGGAGATTTTATTATTGCTTTAATCTTTCTGCTAGTTATTGTTTTTTTGTTTTGTTTTGTTTTTGTTTGAGACAGAGTCTCACTTTGTCACCCCTGGTAGTGTGCCGTGGTGTCATAGCTCACAGCAGCCTCAAACTCTTGGGCTCAAGTGATTCTCTTGCTTCAGCTTCCCAATTAGCTGTGACTACAGGTGCCCACCACAATGCCTAGGTATTTTTCTGAGTCGGGGTCTTGCTCTTGCTCAAGCTGGTCTCAAACCAGTGAGCTCAGGGCAATTCACATGCCTCAGCCTCCCAGAGTATTAGATTACAGGCATGAGGCACTGTGCCTGCCCTGCTACTTATTGTTTTGTTCAGGATATCTATTTATTCATGATTCTGGTGTGGGAGGTTGTGTGTTTTCAGAAATTTGTCCATTTTTCTCTAGGTTTTCTAGTTTGTGTGTGGAGAGAGATTGTTTATAGTACTCATTGATGACATTTTGTATTTTTTTGGTATCAGATGTAAAATGTCATTTTATTATTTCTGACTGAGATTTTTTAAGTCCTTTCTCTTCTATTTATGGTTAATCTGACTAGTGTTTATCTTTTCAAAGAATAATTTTTTTGTTTCATTGATTCTTTGTATTTTTTAAATTTCATTTCATTTATTTCTGCTGAGCTTTGTTATTTATTTCCTTCCTTCCTTCCTTCCTTCCTTCCTTCCTTCCTTCCTTCCTCTCTTTCCTTCTTTCTCTTTTCTTGAGATGGAGTCTTACTTTGTTACCTTTGGTAGCCTACCATAGTGTCACAGCTCACAGCAATCTCAAATTCATGGGCTCAAGCAATTTTCTTGCCTCAGCCTCCCAAGTAGCTGAGACTTCAGATGCCCACCACAATGCCTAACTATTTTTAGAGATGAGATCTCGCTCTTGCTCAGGCTGGTCTTGAACTTGTGAGTTCAGTTGTCCACCTGCCTCCCAAGTGTTGGGATTCCAGGTGTGAGCCACTGCGCCTGGCTGTTATTTATTTTCTTCTTCTGGCTTTTTTTTTTTTTCTTCTTCTTTTTCTAGTTACTTGAGATGTAGCATCAGGTTAGATAATTTGTGATCTTTCTGTCTTTTTAAAGTTAACATTTAAGACTGTGAATTTTCTCCTTAGTTCTGCCTGTTTTGTATACAATAGATTTTGAAAGCTTATGTCCCCTTTGTCATTCAGTTTGAAGAATCTTTTGATTTCTATCTTAATTTCATCATTGACTCTATGAACATTTAGCAGAAAGTTTTTTAATTTCCAGGACTTTTGTGTGGATTTGGGAGTTTTACATTGAATTGATTTCTACTTTTATTCCACTGTGATATGAGAAGATAAATGGCATGATTTCCGTTTCTATGAATTTGCTGAGAGTTACTTTTTTGGCCTAAGTTATGATCAATCTTAGAAACTATGTCCCATACACTGATGAGAAGAATGTATATTCTGTAGTTTTCATGTAGACTCGTCTGAAAACATCTATAGTTCCATTTGCTTTACACTTCCTTTTAAGTCCAGTATTTCTTTGTCAATTTTCTGCTTTAATAATCTGTCAGTTTTGCCAGTGGGTGTTGAAATTCCTAGATATTATTATGCTACTGTGCATTTTTTTTTGGTTTAGTTTTGGTAAACGTGTTTTATGTATCTGGGAGGTTTTGTGTTAACTGAATATATATTTAGGATTATTATTATGAAAAGGATGCTCACTTTTCATTATATAATGCTCACCTTTGTATTTTTTTAATCACTGTTTATCTAATGTCAATTTTATCTGATATGAGAATGGCTGCACCTGTTCATTTTTGGTTTTCATTTGCTTGAAGTACTTTTTCCCATGCCTTTACCTTGAGTATGTGTATGTCCTTGTGCGTTACATGGGTTTCTTGAAAACAAATATACTTTAGTGATGATTTTTCATCCATTCAGCCTATATATATCTTTTAATGGGAGGATTAAGACCAGTCATGTTTAGTATTAGTATTGATATGTGGGGTACTGTTCTGTTTGTTATATTGAATGATAAGTTGATATCTTGTTGTTTTGCTTCCTGTGTTAGTGTTTTATAGGAGCTGTGAGCTTTAAATTTCAATTGTTTTTATACTGGTGGGTATCTAATATGCTGTTCCATGAACAGTACACTATTGAGCATTTCATATAGGGTACATCTAGTAGTGACAGATTCTCTTAGTATTTGCTTGTCTGGAAATGTCTCTATTTCTCCATAATTTATAGAACTTAGTTTTGCAAGAATCAGAATCCTTAGCTTGAAATCATATTGTTTAAGAAAATTTAAAATGATACTGAAATCCTTTCTGACTTGTAAGGTCTCTGCTGAGAAGTCTGCTATTAGTCTGATGTGTTTTCCTTTGTAGGTTAGTTGTGGATTTTGTCTTACAGCTTGTAGCACTTTCTAGATCATGTTGACTTTCATCATGTTTATTAATATGTTTATTGAAGATATCCTATTTGCTATGAGTCTTTCTGGTGTTCAATGACTATCTCGTATTTGGATATATGAATGAATTTCTAGTAATAGCAGAGAAATTTTTCTTAATAAATTTCTCAACCAGATTTTCTATGCTTTCTGCTTTTGGTTATTCTACATTGTCCCATTCCCCCTGTGATTGTCAGTGTCTAAGCCAGTCCTGGAGGATCTTCATTTGAAATGGTTGGTCTTTAGGCTACTGATGACACCTCAGGCAAGGATCTGGAATAGTTCTTCTCTAAGGAGGCAGGTGGTGGGGGAGATTGCTCTGTCTAGGTCTCCCCACAGCAGTAGCAGTGGCTCCTGGGTAAGGCTATCTAGATGATGGCCACAGGTGTCAGGGCTGTGTGTGTGTGCTCCACCCACATCTAGATACAATGGCAATATGCAGCAGGATGCAGCTTTTGTCTAGAAGGTCCATGATGGAGAGCTGGACCACATGTGTGGCATTACATGGTACTAGAGGAGTGTGGCCTGATGGCTACTACATGGGTCAGTGGGGATGTGGACCATGGTGTGGTGGCACATAGGCTTGGGGGCTTGTTCTTCAGGTTAGTAGGCAGAGCTGCATGGGCTGGGCTGCTAGATTCTTGGTGCTCTCTACTGTTGTTGGCGCTGCTTCTGTGGGACCTCTGGATGTCTGTACTTGCTCCATTCAAATTCCCTTGTTGAGGAGCTCCCAGTCATAGGCATATGAGAGCATTTGCTCTCCCAGCTCCCTGTCCAGGCTGGTAAGGGGTGATGTGGGGGCAGCTGCATGAAGCTGATCCCTGTAGGGAGCTTCAGACCCAAGTGGTTAGAGGGGCATCAGCTATAGCAGCCCAGGAACAGAGGTCTGCTGAGTCTGCTCTTCAATGTGACTTACCATACAGTCTTCAAGTAGTTCCCTGATCAGAATGAAGGCCCACAGTGGGGATCTCTCAAAGCTTAAGTCATAGAGTCTCTGTGTGGAGAATGTGGCCCTGGGGCTCCATCCTTTATCCCTTCTGTAGGTATCTCCCCCCAGGTACCTTCTGATCTTTGTGTGTGGATCTCCTTGTCCTTATCTCCTTCATTCTAAGTGTCTCCCATCATCTCTCTGATGACTTGCAGTGCTCTCTCCAACAGAGTCCATTTGTATGCATGCATCTACATTTACATCTTTTGATCCTCTCTTTGAGAGCAGAATGTGTGGGCTCCTTCTAGTTCACTGTTTTGGTCCCTAAAATTATGTATTGCTAGATTTATTGATCTATCATCTATCTTATTATTTCCAAAACTCTTTTAGAAATATTTTCTTTAGCATATTAATGATTCGTGTAGCAGCATAAATGCTCATTATGAATCTCAAAGTAGGGGGTTAATACATAATTCTCCTTTTTTTTATTGATGATGACCATTAAACAATCCCCAGCACTAGTTTTATGTAAAAAACAAACTTCGAAAATGAGAATTCCAGGAAGTAGTGTTTTGTTTATTTAAAAATAAAGTTTAGAATGAAAAATAATAGTTGATAGTTGAAGTTGGGTGATGGTTATGTGGAGATTCATAATATTTTATTTGATTTATTTATGCTATAATAAACGTGAAATTTGTTTTATAATAAAAAATTAAGTTTTTTAAAAGTATGGAGTTCTCATTTCTCTTATTCTTTTATTGCTAGGCTCAAGAAGTATTTTACATATTTTTAAATGATTTAAATGGTCATTATAAATGTTTTTGCCCTGAAATTTCATTTAGATATTTTCTTAGTAGTGGTGAAGTGGCCCTTTCCTGTATCAACATCAGGACCCTGCTAAGAATGAAGGGAGATGTTGTTCATGGGTCAGAATCACAATCATGAAATAGGGCTGTTCAAGATAAACTGAGGTGGATGCTCTACCACTTGCTTGATATTCTACTGAAAATCCTTTAAAAAGGCTTATCTGAAAGTGAACAAGTAAACGAGTAAATATACTGAGCAAATAAACCTCAGAAGCAATGTCAATTTTTTCCTGTTCTGCTTGAACTTGTGAATGAATCAGGTTATTATTCATAAGGGAGGGTTGTGCTTCCTTCTCCGGGAGAATGACTTTCCAAACATAAGCTTTCTGGCAATGCATGCTGCAGGGTTTGGGTACAGCATGCATGACTAACCCTTTGAGGGCTAAGGAGCTCCCAAGTGCCAGTTGGCTATCGAAGATTACATGGCTCCCTGCCAAATCACTGCCCCCCTGGCAGCCATGGAAAATCTTTCCCTTATTCAACCATTGTGTCCAGCCAGCTGGCAGGGGTGTGATCACTGGGCTGTGTGTTGCTGGTGACAAAACTTATGCCTCAAGTCTCAGATGAATACTTGATGTGGTGGGCACATAGTTTTCTCAAACAAAATTATTTAGTTTTAATAACAATGCAAATACTGTCACTATATTTATCTAAAATATAAAACTTCACTATTAATGCGATAACTATTTTACATTTTCAAATTGAATTTTATTTAACATATTTTTTTCTTTTTCTTTCTTTCTTTTTTTTTTTTTTTTTTTTTTTTGCCAGATAACATTAATCACAACTCCAAGCCAGTCTAATTAACACCACAATAATGAAAAATACTCCTCAAATGTACAATGTACTTTTTGAGTAATATTTTGGACATACTATGTCTTAGTCAAGCTTGTACTCAAACTTGATTTTGAGCTTATATTATGGTAGATTTTAAGCGAGATATTTATCTCTCAATAAACATTCATCTTTTAAGTAATTTAAATCCATATCAGCTATCATGAAATTATATTTTACTTCACCAAGAACTTTAAAAATACTAATATACTGTAAGTAGAAATTCAACTTTGAAGAATTCAATCTTAGGAAATAATGAGAAAATGACCAAATATATGTCACAATTTTATTTATAATTGTGGTTAACAATAAATTAAATCTGTAATAATTAAGAAAGTGGTGAAATATTTTGTGACTTTCATACTTAAAATATTAGGAATAATTAATTTAAATTATTCATATAACTTTAGTTTTGGATGCCTTTTTTTATCTAGCTATATTCAATACCATAAATATATATGTATAGAACAATATTGGAAGAATGTTCTATAAAACATTAATAGTTATCTCTGTGGAATTGGTGGATAATACTCATCATTTTCTGATATTAATAATCTACTAATGTTATTATATTTAACTATATTAAATAAGATGTATATATATAATATATGAATACACATAACACATATATAGTTGACCCTTGAACAATGTGTGAGTTAGGGGTTCCAACTCTTGACACAGCTGAAAATTCATATACAACTTTTGACTCCCCCTCAATTTAATGTTAACAATAGCCTTACTCTTAATGACCTTACCATAACTGTATTCTTACAATAAAATAAGCTAGAGAAAAGAAAATGTTATTAAGAAAATCATAAGAAAGAGAAAATGTCTTTACTATTCATTAAGTAGAAGTGGCCATTATCATAAAGGTTTACATCCTTGTCATCCTCAAATTGAATGGACTGAATAATAGGAGGAGGTGGAGGGGTTGGTCTTGCTATCTTGTGGATGGTAGGGGGACAGGTGGAAGAGGTGAACGGGGAAGCAGGTGAGGCAGGCACGCTTGGTGTAACTTCACAGAAATACATCATAATTGCTGACTTATTTTTTGTTTTGTTTTTCATTTCTCCAAAAATGGCTCTATGTGGTATCAATTCTTCTTCCACTATTTGCTTTTGTATCATTTCTGTATCACAGAAGGGTCCATTGTAAAAGAAGCCAGAGCCATCTTGAGGAACTGGAACATGTCTGCCACATTATCTAAATGTCTACTTGTTTTCTGGCCCTGCTTTTTCTCAGTGGTTCTCAACCTTCCTCATGCTGTGGCCATTTAATACAATTCCTGTATTAACTCAACCCACAGGTTGAGAACCACTGTAATCTACATCTTTTTCTTTATCATCTGGTGTTGTTTGAAAGCATTCCTCTCCATCAAGTCATCTTCTGTTAATGCCTTTTGTGCGGTATCCATTAGCTTTTGGATTTCTCCAGCATCCTTATCCTGAAAACCTTCATACTCCACTTTATTTCATATTCTTAATCTCTTTCATGATTTCCTTGTTAACTCTGTTGACATCCTTTGAAGTCAGGCACAATATTCTGACACAGTTTCTTCCAGCAGGAGTATATTATTTCAGGTTTGATGACTTCGATGTTTTCTTCTATTATAGCAATGGCATCTTCAGGGGTGTAGTCCTTCCAGGCTTTCATGATATTTTCTCAATAGGGATTCTCTTCTACAGCATGGACAGTCCTTTCCACAGAGTACTACTTATAGTGAGACTTAAATAAAGATCCTGTGACCCCTGTTCTAGAGACTGACTCAGAGATGTTGTGTTTAGGGGCAAGGAGACCACCTGAATGCTTTTAGTATTGAACTCATGGGATTCTGGGTGGCTAAGACCATTGTCAATATCAAAAGAACATTAAACGGTAGTTCCTTAAAGGCAAAATACCTCCTGATTTCAGGGACAAAGCATGGATGGAACCAATCCAGAAGACAGGTCTTTCTCTCTCAGGTCATCCTGTACAACAGAAAGACTGGCAACTAAGCTGGAATTCATCTTTTCCCTTCAAGGATTGTGTCCTATACATAAGGGCAGTGGATGGTAGGGGGAGATCCTATCATAAATCCTGTCATAAACCTGAACTGCACTTGTATAACTTACAGCCCTATCCTTTTGACCTTAAATCCAAACCTCATTCTAAAATTATCAACTGATTGATGAGATAACCAAGAGATGCAGGATCAAGCCTCTATGAAACTCCTTTCAAACTTTTAATTTATGAAGATTAACTGTTCAAAAAGTGCAAGACACCTCAGAACCTTTAAGTTTTGTGAAATGCCACACCATATATCTTTGATAGTGAATAGGATGCTCAGAAAGTAAAACATTCATTTTCATCTCCCATCTTTTATTTTTTATTCAAAAATAAACCCTCCATAAAATAAACCCCACAATGAGTGCTGTGTCTGCCACTGTGTTTCATCAGACTCTGCAATATGGTAAACATCACAATGTTGGGAGCCAAATAAAGATGAATTTTATGTCTGTTATTCTTCAATATGTATAAAATAAATATGTTTTCTGTGGAAAGAAAAGTATTTTTTTACAAAGTCAACTGACTTAGCTCTTAACTAAAAATATTATGCATTTTCTTTGCACTTGAAAATAACCTCTTACTATGCTAACTAGTCAATAATATTAATTTCACGATCAGTTCAAGCATAATGAGAAGCCAATATATTTAAAACCAGTTATTGCTTATAATCAAGTTAAGCTACATTAGCCTAATTAACTAGGTAAACTATCCATTTTTTTTCCACATAGTTGTCTTCTTTATATTCTGTAACACAGTGCATGTTTAAAAAACACACAGCTATTACAATGAATTACAAATTAAATCATTTGCCTATATTCTGTTCAACTTGAGTGCCTTTATTCTCATTTCAGCCTTGTAAAATATGCAATGTTTTGGTACCAATTATACCTTTCTATAACCAACTGATTACCCAACAAATGTATTCTAATGTGGTGCCTTATAGTAAAACCATATAATTTAAGTGGATATTAACCTGATGTCCAGGTTTGAAAAAAAAATTTTTTTTCTAGCATTACTAAATGCATATGAGTTCAGTCTTAAAATTTTCTTACTTTGATGATCTTTACAACTTTAAAGGCTGATTTAGTATAATTGTAGCTATTCCCTCTCCTGTGATGCATTCTTCAGTTAGGCACTATCCCTATTGCATTTGCTACAAGGAATCAAGGATGCAAGTTTGCATTGCCCTGTACACAAAATGAGGGAAAGCCATGCTGAGGTAGTCACCTTCGCTGTCACACATTCCGTTTAAATCTACAGTAATAGACTCATACTCCTAGAAGGCTTGCTGTGTTTGTTTGCAAACTAGTATGCAGTACTTACAAGTCTGTGGTTTTATTGACATATTACTTTTCATTCCTGTGGTTTTTAATTGAAACCCCCACTGGCTTGCCCAGCTTCAGGAATGCAGAACATAGGAGTTTTATATTTACTTTCCAACTTAGACCAGAGGAACTCAGAAGCTCCAGCATGTGCAATAAAAATTTGTAGGTTTCAGTGTTTCATTTGGTCTGTAATAAAAGGATGAGTTTTAGCATGTGTTGGGAATTAATGGTTGAATTAAATCTGAGTTTGTGAGCAGTTTCTGTTCTAACCTTTCAGCATAATCATAGAATTCAGTTCGGATTTGTTTCCTCAAAAGCCTTTATTAAACATTTCCTCTCTGCAACACTCTGTAGTAGGTGCTAAGACTCAAACATGAAGAAAACACTTTTTTTTTCTCCAAGTAGTCAAGTTGGTAGTACCGTGCTGGTTCTTACTCAGCTCCACATAGTACATGTTATTTGGCTTTATTCCTGGTTGCAGGGAGAAAGCTGCTTGTGTTCATTTGTCTCTTTCCTCCTCCTTCTGCGGTCATATTTTGGCAATGCAGAAATGAATATTCAATTTGGGTAGTAAATCTTGCAACAAAGGACCGAGCGATTCACGAGGATTGACTTTGGTCAGCTCTTTCCTTTACTTTTTGTTTGACCCTGTTTCTTCTCTTAGCGTTCATTTGAGCAGTTTACAAACTGTCTGGAGTGGAATCTTGTTTTTTTCCCCTAACATTTTTACATGAACTTAAAATGCATGAGATCCGTGAAAGGAAGAAGGGAAACCAAGAATACCTTCATCCTCCTACACCCCCTCTGCCCAGGTCCCAACATCATCTTACCATGTCCTGCAGAGAATAAAGCATCCAGGAAGCTTATATTTTTGTTGTATTTTCACCAAAGACAGAGAGTGGACTATTAGAATATTCCAAGAAAATCCAATATTTTCACCAAGATTTTTTGCTCAGATATTCATCTGAATTGAGAAAAAAAATTATATCTATGTATCTACAAATCCTACAAAAATTACATCGTTACTCAATTTCCTACAAATCTTAATTTAAATTCTTACCTGGTATACATCATATGTTGATTTTCTTGGGATAGACGGCAAATTTACTGAACCTTATTGGACTGAATCAAGAAAATCAAGTTTGTAATTGTAAGTACTATTTTTTTTTCTAATTTTATGGGGAAAATGAAAGTGAAAAACTTTATCCTTTAATTATGATCATTGATAATTAGCTATAGGTTAGATTCATGATGTAACATATATAAATCCCTCCAATCCTATTAATAAAATGAAGCATTTCCTTTTGACAAAGTGTTAATGATTTTAGGATATGTGTATAAATGACATCATGATTTGGCATAACATTATGTTCAAGATGTAAATGCTTAATTGAACTGTCCTTCCATTGTGTATGAGTGATAAATACATCTTCAGACACAGCTTCTTACTAAATTCTGTATTAATGCACAATTTCAATGACGAGAATTATGAGCTATGAAGTGAATAAAGTAGACTTTTGGTTCTATTTCTCCCTTTTTCTTTTCTTTTCTTATTTATTTATTTTTTTATTATATCAAAGCTGTGAACATTAATGCAATCATGGGGTACCATGCTCTGGTTTTGTATATAATTTGAAATATTTTCATCACACTGGTTACCATAGCCATCCTGGTATTTTCTTAGTTATTGTGTTAAGACATTTATATTCCACATTTACTAAGTTTCACATGTA
>CAUYPK010014745.1:0-19740 GCA_963574355.1 Loris lydekkerianus
GGTGGTTTCCTGGTACACATAGTCATGAGCATACTTGTTTTGCAACTATTGCTTATCATCTGCTTCAGGGTTCAGTTGAATCTGTAACTAAAATCTTTATAACCTTTTTTAGAGTCAGCTTAAAAATTTTTATTCTTACAGCTACATCACATAGGAAGGGGATGTTTTAACTAGGCCAAAGGCAAACATAACCTTTTGGGTTTGAAATAACTAGTTAAACCTAAAAGTGGATGCTGTTAAGTATGGATCTAACTTATTTTTGTCACAATGGCTAACCACTGTACCAATGCTATATGTTGCATTATTCACATTTTCCCTACTGATTTCAGGTGCCTGTATATATTAGAGGAATTTTCAGAATTTCTTTTCTGTTCTATTGAGCTGTTGATCTGGTCATGTGACAGTACTATGCAGTTTCAATTTTTCTATCTTTATGTATTTATTTATTTATTTATTTATTTAAGCAGGAACTCAACTTTATTGTGTCAAGCAGCCGCTTATATAGAGTGTGGGGAAGGGGTGGGGAAAGAAGACGGAGGGTGAGGTGTGTGACCGGGTTGGGCCAATGGCATGGTACCACGTTGGCTGTATCTAGGTAGAGGCAGTTTCAGGCCGGGCCTTGCTGAGTCATTGCTACGTGGAAGTAGCTCGATGCATCTACTTCTAGTCAGGTTCCGGAAGTTGCGCTAGGCCTCAGGCACATGGCATGGCCCAACAATTCCCTCTTTTGTTTTTTGTATGGCGGAAAAACATAGCCCCTGTCTTAGGTTGGAGATTATGTTGTTTTTTATACAGAAAACCTATAATGGCAATCCATATTGCTAAGTTTTATTATTTTATTTTTTTTTTCATTTTTTTCTTTATTCAGTATATTAATGCATTTATGAGTTCCAATGTGCTGATTTGATACACAGTGTGGAATGCTTACATCTAACTCATTAACACACCCATCTCCTTGCTTACTTATTTGTTGTGGTAAGACATCTATATTATTAATAAACTAGAAAAGTATCATTGCATTATGCACATTAGGTTAGGTCTCCCCAAATACCTATTTATTTATTTATTTATTTTTATTGTTGGGGGATCATTGAGGGTACAATGAGCCAGGTTACACTGTTTGCATTTGCTGGATGAAGCCCTTCTATTAATAGTCTCACTCTATTGCCCCTTGAGTGCCATAGCATCATAGCATAGCAACCTCAAACTCCTAGGCTCAAACGATCCTCTGGCCTCAATCTTCCCAACAGCAGGGACTACAGGCACCTGCCACAACACCCAGATATTTTTTTCTGTTTTTAGTAGAAACAGGGTCTCACTCTTGCTCAGCTCGTCTTGAACTCTGGAGCTCAAGCAATCCACCCACTCTGGCCTCCCAGAGTGCTAGGATTATAGCTGAGAGCCACTGCGTCTGGCCCTTATTGCTATTTTTAAGCTCTAGTCTTAGAAAATCAATATTAACTCATTGATTAAAAATTTTTCTTAGGTGTGAACATTTTCATAAGTCTAAAACTCTTTCTTTTCTTTTCTTTCTTTCTTTTTTTTTTGAGACAGAGTGTCATTATATGTTGCCCTTGGTAGAGTGCTGTGATATCACAGCTCACAGCAACCTCAGACTCTTGAGCTTAAGCAATTCTCTTGCTTCAGCCTCCCAAGTAGCTGGAACTACAGGTGCCCACCACAATGGCTGGCTATCTTTTGTTGCTGTTGTCATCATTGTTGTTTAGCCAGCCCGGCTGGGTTGGAACCCACCAGCCTGGGTGTAAGTGGCTGGCGCCCTACCTGCTGAGGCTGTGGGCGCTGCCCTATAACTCTTTCTTTTGGTTGTTTCCAGTTTGAAATGTCGTCTACCGTTATCACCTTATCTTCATGACATAGTTTTCCTTTTTAATTCTGCTAGAGTGGAGCTAAATAAGATTTATTACTTTTATGATTTAAAACAGTTGTAAATGAACTCATAGTTTGCCTCCTTTCTGAGTAATAGAACTTTCAGAAATTTCAGCACAGGTTTGTAAGACCTTTTTCACTGGCGATATTGAACAGTATTTTTAACATTATAAAAATATTTGTACGTGATGTGGAAAATGGATGTCAGTTCTTTTTCTGTATTTTAAAATTATTTTTACAAATAAAACTAGTTTGGCAACTTCACACAGCCCATGGTGATGCATTTTTAAGACAGTATAAACAGATGAGTAGGTTGTACTGAAGACTCTTCACTTAAGACATATGGTGTAAGCTCACATATCAGGCATTGGGGTGGCTATGGCCACAAAAGTCCCTTTGATAGCACAGCAGGTGACTGATTTCCTGGGTTACTCAGGAGCCATGGGAACCAAATCTTTGTCTCTGCTTTGAGTTCACCATAGCTGGATCTCCCATCCTCATTAGCCTCTTGACAAATTCCATCCCAGAACATAACGACTCTCCCTTTTTTCATAGGACATGGAATTCATAACCTGACTAAAGGAAGTGGCTCCTATAGTTTACTACCCTGAAATCCTATAAATATTTCATTAAGAATATCAGACTTAAAAGGTACATGCCTTCTGGAGTCTTCAGATGCTTACTTTTGCTTTCTCCTTCCTAAATGCAAACCAATTTCACTCCTCCAGCTGGTCTTACAATATTTTGGAGATGAGATTAAAAATAAGCACAGAATTAAAGGCAATTTTACAGAGTCTTTGTAAAATTGTGTGTCTATGGGTAGAGAAAGTTGTGCAGGAGAGAGAGGAGAAATGAGAGCCTTCTGAGTGTGAAGTGTGTCTATCCATCTGTCATGGTGAACACTAAGATGATATATCACTATACATCTATTAGAATGGCTAAAATAAAGAAGAGTAATAATACCAAATATTGGTGATCATGTGGAGAAACTGGCTCTATCTGTATATTGTTGTTGAGAGTGTAAGATGGTACAGACCATGACAGTATCTTAGAAAGCTGAATGTGTATATACTTATAATATGACCTAACAATTGCACCCTCAGGCATTTATCCCAGAGACATAAAAAAACCTATGTTTACATGAAGAAACAGATGACTTTTCAAACAGTTTTATTTGTAAGAGCAAAACCTGGAAAAACCTCAAATATTTCTCCATCTTTGAAGGGTTAAATGGATTTCAGCTCCTCCATACGGTGGAATAGTACTCAGCAATAAAAAGACCAAACTATCGAGAAATTTAACGATCTGGGTGGATCTCAAGGGTCTTATTTTTAGTGAAAATGGTCAATCTGAAAAGGTTAAATACCATCTGATTACAATTTATATAACCATAGAAATGGAGAACAGGACAGTGGTTTCCAGGGAATAGAAGTAGGGAATATGTGGGGTAGGCGAATAGGGCAAATATAAATCGGTACTATAAAGGAATTCCTTTGTGGTGATGAAGCAGGTTTATATTTGATTGTGGTAGTGGTTTCATGAACCTATGGGATAAAATTGCATAGCATTATACACACATACACAAAGACATACACACACAACACATCTATTCCCAAAATGGTGAAACTGGAGTAAATCTGTAGTCTAGTTAGTACCGTAGCTAATGGCATTTTATCAATGTCTTGGTGTAGATATTGTACGAAAGCTGTCACTAGTGGGAAAAATTAGGTTAAGGGTGTAAGGGACTCCACATACATGTTTTATGACTTCCTTTTTATTATTTTAAAATAAAAAGTAATAAAAAAAATCCACCCAGTTTGTTTCTGTTTCAATGATATACATCAAAATTCTCCCTGTCTTTTTAATATAAATATTCAGTGTATCTTTGGTCATCTACGTCCATCGTTTGTACTTTTGGGGAAGATTATTCTCATTTGCAATTAAGTGAGAAAAAGACGGCTTACGGTACCAACTTGAGATGTCAAAGGGTGTTGAACTGAAATATAGGCTGAGCACCACAGCAAGGAGAGGGCCTCTTCCCTGGCTTCTGATAACTGGATCTCGCATATGTATGGCATTTGATCAGTGGACGCAGGAGTGGGTACGTGTACTCTCTTGTTCTGAGGGCAGAACCTAGGATATGTAAATTTTATTATTTTAAAATAAAAAGTAAAACAAAAAAAGAAACAAAAAACAAAAACCTATCCCAATTTGTTTCTGTTTCAATGATATACAGAAAAAGTCTCCCTGACTTTATAATGTAAATATTAGGTGTATCTTTTGTCATCTACTGTGTATTTTGTACTTTTAGGGATGTACATTTCTTGTATTTAGAATCGCAAAGAAAGAGCAATTGCCTCAGTGGCAATTCATACTGTAGGGGAAAGAAACACACATGAAAATACTGTAAGATGGAAGCTAGCCAAGAGAGACAAAGGGGTCTTTAATATCAGTTGTCAAAGTAGTTTACTTTAGCCAAAAAAAAAGGGACTATCCTTCAAGAAAGATGAAATAGCAAGGTAAGCATAGCACCCTCTTGATGGACGTGAACTTTGAGCAGAAGCCTGACAACAAAATGTACAAGGATCCAGCACTTCCATTCCCTGTTGTGGAGTAACCTCCTTAACAAGCTGGAAGCCCATCAGGTGAGATCTGGGATTCAATCAACAACAGTTTTCTAATTATGTTGGCTCTGAGTATGTCTCCAGTGTTTTCAAATTGTTGAGAATCCAATAATCCCCCCCCCCCCCCCCCGACTGCACACCTGAACACTCCCACCCTGCTGCTTTGTGTCTGGGCAACCATGTGCTCCATCAACTAAGACAGGTATGTGTTGTGTATGATGAAATATCGCTAATTTCTTTTTTACAAGCAAATAAATAATTTTGTGGCTCATTAAGCCGATCATTTTTCTGATTTGTTCCACCTTTGCTGTGTTTGTTTTTTTTTTTTATCAGCCGGTTTTCTCAGACCTCATTTTCCCTGGCAAAGCTCCAGTAATCAAATGAATTGCTGGACCTGTCAATCTCAAGGCCTGACCTGTTAAAATGGGATTGGTCTGAAGAATTTCATTACGTTTTTGTTAGAACAGTTGTCAGAAATCTTTCGTTCCTGCTCTCTGGTTCCAGTGAGTGACAGGTGACTGATATACACATGAAGGAAGTGAAATATTTATTAAGAGCTTTAAGTTGGGATGTCAGTTGAGTCTAAAGCTTCCTACACATAGCATCCTTTGCAGAAAAGATTTTCCAGTAGCCAATGTGGACAATCAAATTTAGAATCTTCTCCTTTTAAAAGATTAACCTAGCTGAGAGAGTAGTGTCAGTTTAAACCCCAAGCGTGTGTTTGGGAAGTAACAAGTCCCTAGGGAAGATTTAAGTTGAAAACAGAAAACAGCATTTGCAAAGAGTATATTAGTGTCACTGCCATTTGCCTTATGAAAAATCATTCACTGAAGCAATTACTCTGCAAAATAGAATTATGAGGCTGAACCCGGGAGGAGGAAACATCTTTACCAAACCCGGTTAGATTGACCTGATGTCAGCACATTCTTTCCAATGTTGACAATAGTGACCAAGATGGCTTTCATGTTCCTCTTACCCTGACTCAACTGCAGATGAGTTTCTACTTGGTAATAGGTCCCGACCTCCCTTTTCTTAGAGCATTTACTTGTGATTGTAAATTGAAAACTAGAAAACTTGATTGTAAATTCTTTCTCTGCCACTTTGAAACGTAAATCTTCTACAATCCAGGAATATTTTTCTCAAGGCCTGGGAAGCCATTCCTTTGAGATGTAACCACCAAGAAAGGTGGAACCCCATCTCCAGTTTCTGTGGGAGGGTAGAAGCCCAACTTCAACACGCAACAATCAGCAAACACAGAACTCCACTGATGTTCTTCAGGACTTTCTCCTCACTCATGCCAGAATTTAAAGACCCTCATTGGAGACTCTAAAGGTGAGAGGGTGGGATGGGGTGAGGGATGAAAAATTATCCACTGGGTACAATGTACACCAATCAGGTGATGGGTACACTACAAGCCCAGATCTCACTGCTATATAATATGTCCATGTAACAAAACCACAGTTTTATCTCCTAAATGTATGGAAATAACAACAACAACAACAACAACAACAAAATCTGCCTTTTGTTTCAGTGGAGTGGAGTTCAGTTTTCCACCCCGTTGCATTCATCTTGACTATTTAGCTGAGGTTGTACAATATTTCTTTCACAATAGAGCTCAGAACATTTTTTTGTTTTTATTTTTAACCTCTATAAATCTGTTTGGATTGATTTTAAAAATGGACAGTTTGTGGTTTGGTTTACTTAGATTTGACTCTGTGCCATAATGTATTAGATTGCTTTAAGAAAGCTGTAAGTGTCATTTAGGGACTAAGTACCCTGCCCCCCTCCCTTTTAAAGGAAAATATTAAATGCTGGGGTGCAAAATGATGTATAGCACATACATAATTTGCAGCACATCCTGCTCTGACTGTCAGATGAAAATAAACTCCCTGGGGTGAGAGCTCCTCTTTGCAGAGCAGCAAAACCAGGAGGGGCAGCTTCTGTTCTGTCCTGGAGCGATCTCCCGCCCTTCCCTTTGATACTTGGTTGTATACCTCATCACTGATTTGGTTTTGTTCTAAGAATGGCCTTATGCCTTTTACCGAGAGCCACTGATTTCACTGGCTCCTGGTTCAGAGACCCATCCTAATGCCTGTTGATCTGATCTGCCCTCCAGAGTCAGTAAGTGTTAAGTTTCATTGTCTCAGAGAGCAGTAGTGCCTACTTGTTTTAGGGACCCAGGGTCTTGGCTGATAATTACTAAATACTTACCCTTTCTTGATGGGGTTGATATTTTGGCTCAAGGAACCAAGTTCAACATAAGCCTTTAAGTTATATAATGTAGTAAGCAATATCCTCATTAAACTGGGCCAGGATGTACACAGCCCTCAGTCATAGGGGCAGGAGACACAGTCTCAGGTCAAAGGCAATGGCTTTAAACCATCCTAAAAGGTGCCTGATAAAGTATATTCTTAATAATCACCTTGATTGTAAAATGCTGTATCCTGCAGTTAGATTGGCCTGAGTCTTCTCATTTGCTGTTTACTGCCCTTGGCTGTTGTATCCTTACTGTTCCCTGGACACACAAAGCCTTCTATTCTGATACCTAGATAATGATATGGCTTTACCTCTGAATTCCAACCTTGCTTCCTAAATTGAGCTTGACATTTCTGAAACTTTCGCAGAAATGACCTTAGTATGTCTATTATTTTGGCATCACCATAACTTGTAGAAAAATCTAGAATTCAGTCATTTTGAAGCACAGTAATTTTTATTCAGTTATGAACATGTTTAGGAGGAAGTCCAGAATGAAGCCAGAAAAACAACCCCAACCAGCTTTCAATGTTACTGAAGGACGTGGGGATGTCAGCTGGTGCTAACTGGGAAATAAGCCCACATGTAGTAGAAGTAACATGATAGCCTAGACTTGACCAGCCTATGACCTTGAAATGTGGTCACATTTACTTTTAATAACCAAATTCTGTTAGTTAGAATGCTTATTGGCAAAATGCACCAAATTATCCCCTTCCTAACATCCACTGGTTCTTTCTGTGAAACCCTGGGATGCCCACAATCCAGTTTGTTGTTTGGTGCCGGCTTCCCACTGGCAGTGCCTGTTATCAGAATGCTGATACCATGTCAAGGGTGTTGCCTCAAAGTTCTTCCTGTCTTTGGCATGTCCTAGTGTTTCTGGATGCCCTGTGGAGGTGGGAAGTCTAACTTCTTCTCTGATGTCTGTCACATTTTTTGCCAGGGCCTAGAAACTCTCTGTGGGACAGGTCCTGATGTGAGTCTCTTGGCTACGATCTTAACAAATCCCATATGAAATCAAGTGTCCCCTTGTTCTCAGTGGTCATCATCCTCTTCTCTTTCTCAAATCCCTTCGCTCCGAAACCAGCAAATCCTCCTTTGCACTCCAGCTGAAAAATAAAGCTCTTAGAGAAACGAAATCAAAGAAAACAGATGCCAGGAGGGCTAAGGAATCTGGGAGACGAAAGTTGGGCTTCAATATCACCTGGCTCCTACTCAATTGAGGCAAAAGTGCCTCGATAAGCTCACAAAAAGGGCTTGGTAAAATGTAAACCCTCACTTGCATTAAGGCCCTTTTCTCTCTTTATTTTCAACTCTCCTTGGTTCTCTTATTTCTTTAGAGCTGACCTGTGGCAGGAGAGAGGCTAAAAGCCGCCATGCAGACAGTCTAGAAGAGGTGAGTGCCAGGGGAATGGACTTCCCAGGCCTCTGGATCTCTGAAGCAGAGGGCACAGTGCAAGGCAGAGATCAGGCTGTCCGTGGATGTTACTGGTGCCCTGCTGCTGCCACCCTGCCCCCGAAGGGAGAGGAGCCAGTCAGGTGGGAAAAAAACAGGAATTATAAGCTAAGGGTGAGAGAACCAACAGGAACAGAGGAGTCTGGATTATCTGCTGGAAGCAGGGGCCTCTCAAAACACTCTGGAGCTTTTTTCCCATCGGGAATCTGAACTGACATGATTTGAATCAGGTGCCTTTGTTTTATTCTGTCCTGTTTAGGAAAGGCAATTGCCCAGGAAGTTGCTTTGAATCCTGCCCTCACAGGGCATGGATAAGCATACAGATAATCTGGGAGCTCTAAGTTGGATGATCTTATTCCTTGATGGGAATCCAGGATGACCTGTGGGTGTGGTTTAAGCTTTGTCTTGTATCGCCATAGACCTGTTAATGAGCTATAAAGGATGTCCCCAAGAAGGGAAGGAGATGTGTCTGATCTCCCTTGTCATGGCCAGGAAATGGGGTCCCCTTGGCCAAGAGGCTTCTGTTCAGTCAGCTGGGGAGCTTAAGATTTCATTTTAGCTCACAGTTCAGAGACCTAAAAATTTAATTTAAGGTGTTTGCCTGGAAAAAAAAAATCACACTTGTTTTTAAGTAACTGCATTTGAGCTCCAGGGATTCAATTTAGTACAGTCCCTTAGAATGCATTAATACATAAACAGGTTAACTGATGGGCAGTGAAATGTAATTAGCAAGTGAATTTAAAAATATTTTTCTAATAAATCCCTGGACTAGATTTTGTGTTTTAGCAGGATGTTTAGCAGTCACATGTGGTTAACTTTTCAGGTGATCTGGGACCTATAATAAGCAGGGTTGCCCTAAAATGAAATAGTTTGTGATACAGGGTGGACATAAAGTTGGTGTGCAATTTATAATAGTCAATTGCACACGAACTTTACAGACACCCTGTATTTTTTTTTTTTCCCCCCCTGAGCAAAGGGTTTAATCAAAATCCATATGTAAAGACTACTTCCTTTAGGAGGGGAAGGAAGAAAGGGAAAATCCATGATTTCTGGGCTGGCAAGCCAGCTTAAGGAATGTGAAAGTTGAAATGTGTTTTGTTTTTTATTGAGAACTTAGGCCTAGGAGCCAGAGAAACTGTTTCTCTGGGAGCAGAAATTAAATACTTTTTTCCTGAACCTCCATATGCCTTACGGTGAAGTGGGGAGAACAACTTACTCTCCAATGGCTACTAAAGCACTAAAAAAAGCTGGACAGGGAGCCCTAGGGAGCACGATTCAATTCCTAAGAATCCATTTGCTAACCCTGCATCTACCTGGCTTTCTGTCAAACCTGCTGCGGGCCCTGGGGTTCCACTCGGCCCTCAGCACATGGAGATACACAAAGGCATTTCCCCCACAGACTCACTCCCTACAGAAATTTGGTTCTGCTGTGGATACCATGCTGAAAATGTCCTGGGTTGTCTGTTTGAATCTTGGTTAATAAATTTTGCAGATTATTATCTCCAGAAACTCGCTCTTTTGTGAGACTTTTTAAGGTGAATTTCCCTTTAGGATAGGCCTATTTGGAAAACAAGATGCTGAGAATTACCTGATATACACATCTGAACAATAATATTTTCAGTCTAAGAAATGAAAACTCAGTTGAATATGTTTTGGCCATGCACCTTACACTGGCTGAACTGCTGTAGAAGAGACTTCACAGTGTTCAGTAAATGTAACAAACTCCTATTTCTCAAGAGCCCACTTCCCTAATATAATAAAGTTTGTATAGAGGGGCAGTAATATTGGAAATTATAATTCTCCCCCACTATTGGACCACACCAACAGGAGAATTCTCTCCACACAAGATATTCAGGTCCGAAGGGAACAGCTAGGGCAGGAGGAATCTCCCATCCAGGTTATCACTCAGCTCAAAGCCTCCAGCCTCTATTTTCCACAGTCTACCATAATAGAACTGGAGAAAAACACCTGACACTATGAACAAAGAATGGCTGAGCCCACTGAAGCCACTGCACATCCAAAGAGGAAAGATGTACCTAGCCTGTACTGGTTCAAAATCTAAAAGGTTCTCAGGATTGCCCCTACCCAACCTAGTCCCTTGCCATACTACTTTTATTAAGGGTCAGAAAAAAGATCAGCTAGTCAGACTTGCTAACTGATTCTACTCTTTATTTTTGTGGCTCAGTATCTGAGCCATCTTTTCAGGAGCTTCCACGCTACAGTCACCTGTGCTCCCTGTTCTTCCCAATTACCGATTTTACCTGGTTGCTGGTCGGAGCTTTTGGGATATTTGGATCTTGTGCCTATTGCAAATGGTAGCCCCCTCTCTCATTACCTACGGTGACTTAAGTCACTCATCACTACCAGGACATTCCCCAACTCAGCCCAAGAGAACTGGGCCCTTACCCTGCCAACTAGGACTGGGGCTACTTGTGCTCATTTGCTAACCTGGCACATTCAGTGTCAGGGACAGAAGCTTCTGATCAGAGAGAATGCAGTAATTTTTTTCTCTTTGTCCTTTTAGACAAGTCGATTATTTCAAGCCTAAGTTATCAGCTCTCCAGGGGCAGCTCAATTCTGTTGCAACCTCCACCCTCCCACCCGCTACCCATCCCCAGGACTGCCAGGGTTTCCCCCTTTTCCCTCTTCCTCTCACCCCCATGCCACTGCTCTCCTGACAAGAGGCGGTCAGGGAGCTCTTGCACAGGCCCCAGGCCTTTACCAAGGTGGGCTGCCACAACGCTGTCAGCGATCTGTTCATTTCATTGTGTTGTTTTCAGCCAACACCAGAACAGAGAGAAGCCAGGATCAACTCACAAACAGATACAGAGCAAAGAGACAGAGAGGCAGTGATTTAGAGGCCCGTCACCAGAAAGATGGTGTCAGCGTGGGAGGATGCCCCAGATGGCAAGGTCCCTACCTGGATGGGACCAAGTGTTCAGTCCCTCTCTGATGGTTGGGCAGAAGGTTCGGTTGGATGGCGGCGTTCACGGGGACCCTGGGTTGGGTGGATGCAGTGCCATCAGTCCCAGCCATTGTCCTTGATCATGTGTGCTAGTTCAATGATGGCTTTGCCTTCTTTATATTTCTGGCTGCTTTCAAAACCATGTTCATATTTGCAGGCCAGCATGGTTTTGCAGTTTTCACAATAAATGTCTGCACCTGTATACAGTCCTGTGAGCAACACACTCTTCTGCAGGGCCATAGCCCACATCAGCTACTGAGTTAAAGAAGCACGCTTGTCCTTGACCTTGGACCAACTCAGAAATCAGTTCATCGTCATTGGCCAAATGAGCTCTGCAGTGAATGCAGCTGTGGGTCTGGTGGCAGGAGGGCAGGTATGCCTGGGAAGTCTCTGATCCTGTCATCTTCACCATGAGCGCCGCGGATCATGGGGTGAACTCATGGGGCCCTCGTGGGGCGGCCCACGAAGCCCTCCCGCAGGACAGGTCGCAGGGAAAGGCCGTGGTTTGGCAGGGGGTGGGCGTGGGGCAAGCTCCCCACACTGGTGATGTCTTCAGAGGAAGGACCCTCAAGCAGAGGTCTAGGGCTGGTTCTCAGCAGCCCGGCAGCAGACTGCCCCGTCTGGCCAGCTCTGGCCCGGCTCCGCAGGGATGCACAGCCCCAGAGGACGCCCGGCTGGACAATGGGCTCCCCACTGCCCCAGCTGCCACTCCGCCTCCCTCCAGTGGGGGCCGGGGGCTCGACACCCTGTATTTTATTGATTAGTGTTGGCTAACAGAAATCAAAATCAAAGTGGCTTAAAGAAGATATGAAACTTTTCTTCCTCTTCCAAATTCTGAATTGGAAGGCAATTGGGGTGCCAATTTTATCTGTGAGACATCTAATCACCCCAGGCATCTTTTAATGCACTACCCTACAATCCAGGGTGTGAACTTTGGCTGCTTGTTCCAAGCTGTTTCACCACCGACACAGGGGAAAGGAGTGGAAGGTGAGTGGCTTCAGTGATGCTCATGTGACTTCAGGCGGTCCTGTTGGCTGCCGGGGCCGTGAGGACTAGAGAACGCAGCCTATGCCCAGCCACAGGGGCCTGGGGACACAGTCTCTGGCTGGGAAGCAGTAGGCTCAACCTAAACTTTGAGGACTGGTAATATCAAAAGAAAGGGATAATGGATATGGAGGGGCAATTAAGAGTTTTCATCACAAATGTGCATCCTCAAAGACATCAATATTTTCTGTTGGTCCCTAGTTTGTACTTGAAGTACATCAGTTAATGTTTTGAATTACAGGCCAAGAAGAATGCCCCAAACTCTGAAATTCATTCCTAGTAGAATCAACGCAGTGAGGAGGATGTAACCATCTTCCTACTGTTCCACGCTTTCAATTCATAGTTCATGTGTGTAATGATGCACATGTGGGGAAGAAAGAAGCTGAAGGCAGCAGTAGCAATGTTTGGGCTGTTAAATCCTGATTATACACAGAAAAAGCTCTTCTTTTCCAAATGCTCAAATGGCAGTGCCAACATCCACACAAGTTCCTCAGCAGCTACCCACAATACTTAAAAAACAGGAGATCAAACCTCTCTGGAATTGTGCCCTGAAGAGCAGAGGCCTGGGTTGTTTTCGCATTACTCACCGTTCCTTATAGTCACTTCCTACTGAAATTTCCAGTCTGCCCTGATTTTGTTACAGTTGCTCTTTAGGAAGAGAAAACAACTCCAGGGTAAATGAAATCCTTTCAAGTTTTTAACAGGCTTCTGTTGACCCAGCCACCACTGACTTCAGAGCAACTAGATTTCTCTGCTTGTTTGTCCAGATTCTCTGTCTCATGGTGACTAATGCATATCTTTTGACATTTCACATAGATCATTAGAAACACCTTTAGGCAATGGACGACATCAGAATCACTTACATTTGAAATCCTGTTATTCACTGAGATTAATTAACAGTGTGGCAATCTGGGGAATTAGCAGCACAGCTCCTCTGGATGGCGGCTGCAGTTTGTGTCTCCTGCGGGGGTGACACTGAATGAAATCTTGCAAGTCATTTGAAAATAAAAATAACTCTCTGTGAGAAGTAAATGTACAGTGAGCCAGTCCTAGACAATGCTTTAAAAAATTTGCTTGTAAAGCGCCCTTGTTTGCGTGTGTTAGCTTTGCTCTAATTAGAAGTTTATAACCAACCTGAAAGTAAAGGCAGCTTAGCATCTAGCGCTACGTACAAAAACATTTTCTTCCAGACTGTCTGAAGGGCTTTGCTAAGGAAATGGTTCTGGGAACTTATTGGAATGTAGATGGTGTGTTTAGCCTGATTCCACATCTTGATTTGCCTCAGTCTCTCCTGGTTGAACCTGTTGCTTTCGTGTAATTATTAATAGCACCCTTTATACTCCAAAGTATCCCTGGTTGGACGATAAATTACATGGTCCCTGTAACTATAGTGAACCTTGAAGTTAAAGATACATATTTTTTAAAAAGTCCATGTCCTTAGATAAGCTTAGTAATGACTAGATGTAATGGTAGAAGGTTTAGCACTTGATGAGGGATATGAGAAATGTGAGTTGTGAATAATGGCACTTCCTCCCTCTAAATCCTGAGAGTGGATTACCAGAAACTTGAACTTCAGGCTTTCATAGACTCTACGTTTGAAGATACTGGCATTGTCAGAATTTATAATTTTAGCAAGGCACACCCCAGAATTGGACTGCTTTGGGCCCGCTGTACCACTACCACATTTTAGTGGCACATTGTTCTTAACTCTTTTAAAGTCTCAGAAACTATGATTTCTGCTCAAAGAAGCTAATGCCTGTATTCCTGTGCCCCCTCACATTGTTATAGATAGAATTTAGAACTTGAGACTCATGGTAGTGTGCCTTTATGTACTAGGTGCTCAATAAATACTTGTTTAGTTGAAAGGCACCCTTTTCCTAAAGAGTGCGTATGAGTCACAAATTATTTTAACTTTTAAGCTATGCCTTCTAAAGAACTGGGTAGAGTTTGAGGTTTTACCTTACTTACAGGTTGACAAATTAGTCTGCCCTAGGTTCATGCATGTTGACCAAAGACATAAAACTTCTGAGTCAGAAAAAAGAACATTACTCAGGACAATAGGAACTTATAGTTTCTATCTATCTGTCTAGTATCTGTCTGTCTATCTATCTATCTATCTATCTATCTATCTATCTATCTATCTATCTAGTTATTATGAAGGATCGAGCAGGATTTTGCCCAGGACTGGTTATATTTTTGTCCCTCTTTCTTCTAATGTATTGAGATAACAGGGAGGGAAGGGAAGTCAATTGCTCTTTTTGAAGGATCTGCTTTTGTGTGTGTGTGTGTGTGTGTGTGTGTGTGAAGAGAGAAACCCCCTTCTAATGCCTATTGATCTCTCAGGGTCTTTAATTCAAAATACTCTTTATACCAAGGAGTCATATTTTATGGTGAAGTTCCTGAGCTCCTTCAATATCAAAATATTAATTTGTACACCTTAAGTAAATGTAATGTTTACTTGTCATTTATACCTCAATAAAGATAAAAATAGAGAAAGTACTGCATGAGAGATAAATCACTTTTAAGAAGAATTGAAATAAAAAGATCGTCTGGGCCAAAAGCTGTCACTGCCACTGCTGGCAAGACACGCAGAAATGTGATAGAACCCAGGAGAATTGTCTTTCGACATGTCTAAGGTCTGAGTCTCTAAGTGTACACGTAATTTTATGTTTAATACTAGCTGTCAATTGCTAAACCTTCTTTTCCTAATCAGCTGCAATCATAGACTAAGAAAAAATTATTCCTGTTTTTGATGGTATTCTCATTTTACCAAAAAAAAAAAAAAAAAAAAAAAAAACTCAAAAGGAAGAATGCATGTGAAGTGGCACCTGTGGCTCAAGGAGTAGGGCGCCGGCCCCATATACCAGGGGTGGTGGGTTCAAGCCCAGCCCTGGCCAAAACTGCAAAAAAAAAAAAAAGGAATGCATGTGAGAACGTGAGAGTTTGTTGAGATTATATCTGCTCTTCTTTCTTCTTCTTTCTTGTTGTATTACACACCCAGCAGTAGTGTCCAACCTTTGGCTTATTTGCACCTATTGGAAGAAGAAGAGTTGTCTTGGGCCACACATTAAATACACAAACACTAATGAAAGCTGATGAGCAAATAACAAAGATTTGTGCATGATTTTTGTGATATCTGCCACCACAGACAAGCAAAAAAGTCTTCACATAATCTGCATGCAGACCACGGGCGGCAGGTTGAACACGCCTGGGTATTGCATAGATAATTAGAGAGCATAGGCACTGTTTTTGAGTAATTCATGTAACCAAGGGGTAAAATAAATAACCACCCCAGGCATTTATTTAGCTATGGGATGATTTGCTTTGCTTGTATAGAGAAGAAGGAATGTTAAAGATGAATGTGATATTTTATGCCTGGAAGGCGCCTCCAGCAGTAACCATAGCTCAATGAATATTTTGATTTGATGACTGAGGTTGCCAGATGTTTTTGAATCCTTCATTTCCTTATACATATTCTGCTTTATCATGTTTTTGTTTCTCTTCCTTCCATTTCCTTAAAACCTATAAACTCCTATTGATTCTGAATTCGAATAATCCAAAAACCCAGACACTAAACTTTTGGGAGGGAACAATATGAAGTTTATACTATACTTTTACAGATATATGGAAAAACATAATCAGAACAGGAAGACAACACATAACAAAGTCCCAACAGGGACCCAAAGGCATAACTTCCACAGCATGTGGCAGGGTCAGAGCAGGTTCAGTTTAGCTTTCTCTTTCTAGTGATAAATATAACAAATGTAACCATAACGAGTACTATTTATTGAAGGCAAATTATTTGCAGGGTATGTGCCATATGCCTTTACCTGCTATTTCCAATCTTTAGAGAAGTCCTGCAGGGAAGGCTTCGTCTCCATTCACAGGCCAGATTTGAGGTCCAGAGGTTAAAATCACTTGTCATAGGTAACAACTCTAGGCCTTTGATTAGCTTCTGATTCTTTTGAAAGATCAGGATAGAGGTCATTATGTTTATGATGGCATTTGAAAACTGATAGAGCTACGTATGCTGTTTTACCTTTTCTTTTCCAAAGTATTTGATTTATTTTAACATTTTAGGTAAACAAAGGCATATATTATACATTTAAAATACCAAAAATATGAATATGTCTATGTAACATATGCAAGTATGAGGCTCCTTCTGTCTCTCAGTATGTATATGTATATGCATATACTGTATATACTCGAGTATAAGTCAAGTTTCTTCGGCACAAAATTTGTGCCGAAAAACCCGAACTTGGCACAAATTTTGTGCCGAAAAAACCCAGCTTATACTTGAGTATATAAGTACATACAATATGCATATAATTTCAGCAACAATTGATAATGTGAATTGTTTTCTTCCTGGAATCTTTTTCTGACACAGTTTTCATTATTACTTACCCTTCTGTGATCACTTAAAGCTTTTTTAAGTCCTCTACCAGAGCACTTCACACATTGGCTTGTAATTAATGTTTTAGGAGGCTACTCTGCTTCGGAAGACCCTTGGATGGGGACCATTTCCTAGGTATTTCTGTATCTGTGTGTCTAGCCTTGTGCCTGGAATTTAATTAGTGATTAAAAAGTGACTCGTTTACTCTGTTTATATTTTGGCATGGCTATGGCCTTTCATGTTTTCAAGTAATTTATACAAAGCATTGTTGTAATTCACCAACGTTACTTTAGTAGCATTGAAAAGTCACTTTGAATCTTAAAATAACTTACGTATTCTGTAGAAACTGCTGACTAACCTAGGATATAAACCATACCGTTTCTTTTCTGTGACCTATTTCTTTCCAGCATAGCATTATACTAAAGAGTACGAAACCATACGGCTCCAAAGAAGTCTGAGCGGTTATATAATCTATTGCTTTGTCTTTGGGGTAGCTTGAAACCTAAACCAGATTAGACACTTTTCTCAAACACTGCCTGAAAAGACAATTCTACAGCTTTACTTGGCACCATGGTCTGCCATTTTGTGTCACAGAGAAAATGTTTTTGATGCATAATCTGGATCCTCTAATTGGGACTTTTAGCTCTGTAGGTTAGGCCATATGTTCTACGGATGTGTGGAAACTCTTCAGTGCTTTTGTATTAATCAAGATAGGCTATATCATGCTCCTCAAGCAAACAGCTGCCAACTTCAGTGACTTAAAGCCCCCAAAGTGTTTTCTGTTATTGTTGTTTTTTTCTTACTCACAGTGCACGTCCATTGAGGGGCAGCTCTGAGGGCTTTGTGTTCCTTTGTCTGGTACCCAGGATGAGAGGAAACCACTGTCAGGAACATTGCCATGGCCAAGGGTGAAGAAAGTTGGTGGCTACACACAGTGAGGAAGTGGGCCCTCATCAGACAGGGAATCTGCCAGCACCTGGATCTCGGACTTCTCAGCCTCCAAAATTGTGAGAAATAAATTTCTGTTATTCGTGAGCCACCCAGTTTAGGGTATGTTGTTACAGACTAAGATACAGCCTTCTATTCTTCTTGATGTTAGCCCCATAAACCCATTCTGGACCTTTGACCTCTAGAAGTATAAGAGAATAAATTTGTGTTGTTTTAAGCCACTTATTTTGTGGTAATTTGTTACAGCAGCCAACAGGAAATTAATACAATGGTTGGTGACATTGCCTGTGTCTTCTGCTCTGGTCACTCTGCCCAAGCTGCTCTCTCCAAGGAAAGATGAGATTGAGAAATGCAAATCAAAACTACAATAAGATATCTCAGCCTGGTTAAATTGGATTTTGTCAAAAACAAAACAAAACAAAACAAAACAAAACAGGCAGTAACAAATGCTAGAGAGGTTGTGGAGGAAGGAGAACCCTCATACACTGTTGGAGGGAATGCAAATTATTTCAACCCCTGTGGAAAAAAGTATGGAGGTTCCTGAGAAAACAAAAATAGTGCTACCGTGTGATTCACAGTCCCAATGCTAGGTGGATATCCAAAGGAAAGAAAATCAGTATTTTTGAAAGGATATCTACACTACCATGTTTATTGTAGCACTATTCACAATAGCCCACATTTGGAATCAACCTAAGTATTCACCGTGGATGAATGAAGAAATTGTAGTACACATATGCAATGGAATATTACATAGGCCTAAAAAGAATAAAATCCTGTCATTTGCAAAAGCATGGATGGAAATGGAGACCATTATGTTAAGTGAAATAAGCCAAGCACAGAAGACAAACAGTGTGTGTTCTCACTCCTATGTGGGAGCTGAATATTACAACGATTGAGCTCACGGAGACAGAGAGTAGAATGATGGTTAGTTACCAGAGACTGGAAAGGGTGATGGGGGATGGGTATAAAGTGGGGATGGTTAATAGGTGCAAAAATATAGTCAAGTAGAATGAACAAAATTTGATAGCACAACCAAGTGACTATAGTCAAATATGTTATGGTATATTCTAAAATAACTAAGAGAAGATTGGAATGTTCCTAACACAAAGAAATAATAAATGCCCGAGGTGGTGCTCAGTTACCCTGATTTGATTAATTCACACTGTATGCCTACATCAAAACATCACATATACCCTATAAAGATATACAATTAACCATAGTAATTAAAAATAAATGTTATGGGAGGCACCTGTGGCTCAAAGGAGTAGGGCACTGGCCCCATCTGCCAGAGATGGCGGGTTCAAATCCAGCCCTGGCCAAAAACTGGAAAAGAAAAAAAAAATGTTACAAAAATGATCTCTATGATCTAGAGCCACTGACTTCTTTGGAATTATGTTGGATATGAGGTTTTATGAGGAAGCTTTTCTTTGCAGAAAACATTACTCAGACTAACTACAAATGTTGATATTAAATATTGTCATCCTAGCTGGGCATGGTGGCTCACGCTTGTAATCCTAGCACTTGGGAGGCCTGAGGGTGGATCGCCTGAGCTCACAGGTTCTAGACTAGCCTGAGCCAAAGCAAGACCTTGTCTCTAAAAAAATAGCCAGGTATTGTGGTAGGCACCTGTAGTCCCAGCTACTTGGGAGGATGAGGCAAGAGAGTTGGAGCCCAAGAATTGGATGTTGCTGTGAGCTATGATGCCACAGCACTCTACTGAGGGCAATGAAGGGAGACTCTGTCTCAAAAACATTTTTTAAAATCTTATTTATTGTATTTACAAATAAAAAATACAATCAATAACAAACAAAACAATAGTTCTTCCTTTAGCTCTCAGGTTCACTTCACAAATTTTATTGTTTATAAGATCAGCAAATTTTAGCTTTCACTTTTCAAGGGGCTTTGATTATGATTTGAGATCATTTACAAATTTGGTTGATTGAACTCACTTAAACATTTCTTTTTTTTTAAATTTTTTATTTTTTATTTTTTTTTAATTATAGATAAAAATATGCACCATAGATGTGGCCCAACCCATTACCCTCCCTCCACCCAAACCTCCCCCCTCCCTTCCCCTTCCTCGGTCCTTTCCCCATAGTCTTGTGGTATAGTTGGGTTATAGCCTTCATGTGAAAGCTATAGTTTAGCTTCATAGTAGGGCTGAGTACATTGG
>CAUYPK010014748.1:0-15540 GCA_963574355.1 Loris lydekkerianus
GATGCTGGATGTTATCGAAAGCTTTTTCTGCATCAATTGAAAGAATCATATGGTCCTTATTTTTAAGTTTGTTTATGTGTTGAATTACATTTATAGATTTACGTATATTGAACCAGCCTTGAGAGCCTGGGATAAATCCGACCGACTTGGTCATGGTGTATAATTTTTTTGATGTGTTGTTGGATTCTGTTTGTTAGGATCTTATTGAGTATTTTAGCATCTATACTCATTAGTGATATTGGTCTATAATTTTCTTTTCCTGTTGGGTCTTTTCCTGGTTTGGGATCAAGGTGATGTTTGCTTCGTAGAATGTGTTGGGTAATATTCCTTCTTTTTCTACATTTATTTGTATATTCCTTGACCCAGAATGTAAACATGTAAGAACTTTTTAGAATACTTCATCTTGTTATAGCTTCAATAAATCTTGAAAATTGTTTTTAATCTAATATTTGTGACAAGAAAAATTGTCTATATTAATCATAGCATTTTTTCCATACTTTAGTAAGAGAACACAGTCATATTATTTTCTAATATTAAGGTCTATTCATTAATCCCCAACAATGTTATTACTATTAACTAATCTTTATTAAAAGTATACTGTGAATAAAAACTGTTCTTACATTGAAGTAATTTTCAAATATCCTGAGCCATTCAAGTATACTTTCCACTAAGTATAATTTAACTTTTACAAAATTCATTTGAGAACTCTTTGCATATTTTTTCCTCATTGTTTGGTTCTTTATTTGTTTTTGGTTACATGCCATATTCTCTCTGTTGTGTAAATGAGGGAACTGTGAGTTCACAGTAGTTCACAGTGAACTACTAATAATAATTACACAGTTACCACACATGTAATTAGGATACAACATAATGGCTTTTCTGTGCTTATAACAGATTCAATACACTATACAGAGCAGCTAGCACACAGTAGACACCCAATGGGTGTTTGTAGGAATGGGAAAAACCTAGGCATGAACTTGGCATTGATGGGTATTGTTTAATTTATGAACATCTCAATTCCTTTTGGAATTCATCAGATCATTTGGAAGAGTATTGTTAGATGACTCATTCTTAATTTGTTTTCCTTATAATTGTTCCTCCTCATATTACAGTTCTAGCATTTATACAATTTCTCTCTAACACAAATATGTTCTCTCAGTTCATGTATTTTTCCAAAAAGAAATTATAAATCTATTTTGTAGCTCTAAGTCTTTGTAAATCCATTTACTTCTTAGTCCCTTTCTCTTACTTGGCCTCACTGTACACACACATGTCAGCATGTTCTTCACCACTTACATCTTCTAAAAGCGGACTAAAAGTATGATTTGGGGTTGAAAAGAAGATAATATCCATGCACTTAAAATTCTCCCTCTTCTCTGTAGTTGCAGTAACCTCAAAATCTATGAGGAAACACCAAAGAGTAAAAAAAAAAAAAAAACCAAACAAATATAATAAAGAGCTGGGTACAGCTCATGCCTGTAATCCTAACACTTTTGGAGGCCAAGGCAAGAGAATCATTTGAACTCAGGAGTTCAAAACCAGACTGAGCAAGAATAAGACCCTGTCTCTACTAAAAATGGGTGTGGTGGTGGTAATTAGCCTGGCACTGTGACAAGTGCCTGTTGTTCTAGCTACTCTGGAGGCCCAGGCAAGAGGATTGCTTAAACCCAGGAGTTTGAAGTTGCTGTGAGATTAGGCTGATGCCACCATATTCTACCCAGGGCAGCAGACTCAAAACAACAACAACAACAACAAAACATAAGAAAGGCAAATGAGCCTCCTTAGAAAGAATTATGGAGAATCCTCAAAAAGCTAAAAGAAGAGCTTCCATTTGATCCTACAACTCCATTACTAGTTATCTAGCCAGAAGAAAAAATACATTTTACCACACGACAATTCCACTAAAATTTTTATAGTAGCTCAATTCACAATTGCTAAGATGTGGAATTAACTCAAGTGCCCATCAACACATGAATGGATTAACAAGCTGTAGTGTATGTGTACCATGGAATATTACTCAGCCACAAGAAAGATGGTAACTTTGCATCTTTTGTATTAATCTGGATGGAGTTGAAGAACATTTTTCTCAGTAAAGTATCACAAAAATGTAAAAGCAAGTATCGAATTTACTCAATACTAACATGAAACCAATAGAAAAACAACTACACGCCCACATGAAAGAAAAACACAACTAAATTCAAATGGAGAAAGGAGGGAGAAGGGAAAGGAGAGAGGGGAGGAGGGAGGAGGTCTGGCAAACTCTCACCTAATGGGCATGATGGAAGGTTATAACAGTACATCTCCTGGGTGAAGGGCTCAACTACAATTTGGACTTTGCCTGACAAATGCGAACAACGTAAACTAACTGTACCCTCATATTAATTTGAATTTTAAAAAGAAAAAAAAAAGGTAAATGAAGAAGAATGAAGCAAAAAGAGAGCCATGAAAGAGATAAAGAGACTATTTAGAAAAGTAAAGTAGAAGGATCAAGACATTGAGTGCATTAGTGAAATGGAAGGTAAGCAGCAGTCAAGTACATTTTTTTAAGTTAAGATTTTCTAGTGAAGTCAGAGAACAACCCATTGCGTCTTTCATGTAAGGACATCCATAAGGAACTTGGTTGTCAGGTACAGAGAAGTAAGTGGATGAGGATTTCCTCTTGCTATATTCTTGGGCTCTCTGCCTGACTAGTAGTGAATTGAATGATGGCCCTCCTCAGAAGCTAGGTCCATATCCTCATCTTTGCAACCTGTGAATACAAACTTAACTTGGAAAAAAATAGGATCTTTGGAGATGTAATTAGGTTATAGATTCTGAGATTATCAGGGTGGGCCCCAAATCCAATGACAAACATTCTTATAAAAGATAGGTGAGGAAAATACGAAGGTTACGTGAAGCAGGGAACAGAGATTGGAGTTAAACAGTCACAAGTCAGGGACTGCTGGAGCCATTAGAGGCTGAAAGAGGCCAAGAAACACTCTCCCCGACAGCCTTTGGAGAGACTTTGCCAAAAACTTGATGTTGGACTTCTGGCCTTCAGAATGGTGTTGGAATGAATATCTAGTGTTTTAATTCATCAAAGTGTGTTGCTATTTGTTAAGGAAGACCTAGGAAACTAATATAGTATCTCTGTCATTTCTCTAGTGTTGTATTAGGAAGCAAACAGCAAGAGAATATGAGGTTGGACAATTAAGTTTGTGAGCTTATCCTAGAAAAAGTACCATATACCTCATTGCTGAATATCACCCTGGCAACCAGATGGCCAGTACTTCAAAGATGACCATGATGATATTGAGATATGTAGCACTTTTTGTAGGATGAGTTCAGAAACTTAATTGTCCAACCTCATATGATACCTCATATGATACCGGCATACACTGATATTCTTTTTTGAGACAGAGTCTCACTAGGTTGCCCTGGGTAGAGTGTGGTGGCATCACAGCTCACAGCAACCTCAAACTCTTGAGCTTAAGTGATTCTCTTGCCTCAGCCTCTCAAGAAGCTGGGACTATAGACACCTGCCACAATGCCCAACTATTTTTTATTGCAGTTGTCATTGTTGTTTAGCAGACCTGGGCTGGGCTTGAACCCACCAGCCTCGGTGCATGTGGCCGGCGCCCCTACTCATTGAGCTATGGGTGCTGAGCCCGTCCTACACTGATATTAATAAAGTAATATTTTTCTTGCTCATACTCCTATCTAAAAAAATCTCCTATTTTTAAAGATCCATTTCCTAACAGACACACACACACACACACACACACACACACACACACACACACATCCCAGAAATAAAGAAAGTCCCATAGCAATGGAAGAGAACAGAAGTTGAGAGGGAATCTATAATTTAATATATGGACATTGCTGCATCAACTTTGAGCTCATTTGATATTTACCAATTCAAAATGGAAAAAATGCTGTAAATATCTTGTGCTCTGTTAAATTTGAAAGATCACTTATGAATGATGCATGAGTCCTCTTACTCTAACATAAGTCACGTCATACATTTCTGCTTTGAAAGAACAAGAACATTATTAATGTAATAAAAAAAAACAAGACAGTGATAAGTAATGCTTAAAATTCTCTTTTGTTCATCACCTACTTGCAAGGATGCTGAGACAGTTGCTGCTAAGTTTGTTATGAGCCTGACAAAATATACACATCCTGATTATATATATTCTTTAAGTGAATAAATGTGTTCTCATTTTTCTCTTAAATGTTACATGCAGGTTCATCCAGAATCAACTTGGCTATAGCCAGAAGCAATTAAAAACATGCAGGAACAATTAAAACCCAAGGAAATTATTTTTATCTCTACTAGATTGCAGCAGAGTTAAAATGTTCACTGGTCACAAGAGAAAACTTGTCATTGGGACTCATGTAAATTACCAAAATTACTTTAGTTTGGAAAATAGACCTCATTAATTCCAAATTTCACCTTATAATTTCCCCAAGTAGCCAAACATGATTGTTTATACTAAACTAAAATGAAGCTCTTGATACCATAAACACAATGATATTAGCATATTGCTTTGGTCATAATTTCAAAACTAATAACATATATAAAAACATACAATGACCTCACTTATGCCTGTTTGTCAAAGAATCATAGTTAAAGCACATGTATAGATAATCGGAACTAAGCTAAGATGTTCAGCCTCTCTCCACTCCTATCTCCTGATGTCTGTTCTCTAGCTCTTTAGAGAAAAGAAAACTCCACATTTGCTTCTGATATCCAAAGCTGCCTGTTTGCTTATAAACTTTCAGAAGGCATCTCTTTAAGTAGCAGGTAATAGATCCTAGGAAGCTTATGTGAAGGGTTTGCTCATCCAATAAAATTTATTAATTCAATTAATAGAGAAACTGGAGAGCTTGAGGGTTGAATTGATGCTTCAGAACTCAAGTTCCAAAGTAGAATCAACTTTATCTAAATTAGCAATAAGTAAGCTGAATGTGTGCCTATAATCCCAGCTTCTCAGAAGGTTGAGGCGGAAGGATTGCTTCAGCCTAGGGGTTGAAGATTGGACTGGGCAACAAAGTGAGACCCTAATCTAAAAAAAAAAAAAAAAAATTAGCATTTATGTATAACCTCATAACAGGTATAGTAGTATTTTCCATGGCTGTAAAAGTGTGACTATTTGCAAAAATAATACTCTGATTGCGAACATAAGTGTAAAATACTTGAAGAGAAAAAGAAAAATGAGTAAATAAATACAAAGTTTTAAAAAGATATCTTGGCATTTCAATAAAGCTTTATTTTTTAATCTATTTTCCCAGCACCATATTAGATTCTGCAACTCTCTCAAAAAATGAGATACTTCCTTTGCCTTTAAGAAACAAGAGACAGCATGGCAGATACAAGTGAATAGTTAATAAATATTTTGAAAACAGATAGAAGATACTATGAAAAGAATTAAAGAACAGTTATTCTGTATTAAGGAGATTAAAGAGGGCAGCCTGGAGTCTACATTGAGTCTGGAAAAATGGGTAGAAGTTGGCTAGGTATTTTGGTGGGGATTGCATCAAATCTGTAAATCACTTTGGGCAGTAAGGACATTTTAACAATGTTGATTCTGCCAATCTATGACCATGATATGTTCTTCCATTTATTTATGTCTTCCAAAATTTCTTTCCTCAGTGTTTCATAGTTCTCCTTGAAGACACCTTTCACCTCCTTGGTTAAGTATATTCCTAGGTATTTTATTTTCTTTGTGGCTAACATGAATGATTTTGAGTCTTTGACTCCTTGCCTGATTGCTCCCAGTGTATAGAAATCCATTGATTTAGCCACACAGTGATTTTATATCTGAAGACTCTGGTGAATTTATTTATCAATTCCAGAAATCTTTTTGTAGAATCTTTGGGATTTTCTAGATACAAGATCATGTCATCAGCAAAGAGCAACAGTTTGACTTTTTTTTTTTTTTTTTTTCCCTGATCTGGATACTGCTTATTTCTTTCTCTTGCCTGATTACTCCAGCCTGGACTTCTAGCACTACGTTGAATAAACATGGCGGCAGTGATATGCTTGTTTTATTCCACTTCCTACAGGGAATGTTTTCAACTTCTCCCCATTCTGGAGGATGTTGGTTGTGGGTTTGTCATAAATGGCTTTTATAATTTTGAAATTATGTTCCTTCTATGCCCAGTTTGTTGAGGGTTTTTATCATAAAAATAGTGTTAAATATTATTGAATATCAATGCCATACTTCATAGACCTACAAAAAATAATCCTATGCTTCACTTGGAACCAGAACATAGCAACCTTAAGCAAAAAGAACAATTCTAGAAGTATCACATTACCAGACTTCAAATTACACTACAAGGCTGTAGCAACCAAAACAGCACGGAATTGGTACAAAATAGAGACACAGACCAATAGAGTGGAGAACCTAGATAAAAAACCACGTACCTACATCCAAATTATCTTTGAAAAAACAGACAACCATGTACATTGGAAAAAATAAGCTGTATTCAATAAATGGTGCTGAGAAAATTAGGCAGCCACATGCAGAAGAATGAAATGGGATCCATATCTCTCATTATTCTCAAACATTAATTCAAAATGGATAAAAGACTTAAATGTTAGGTATGAACCCATCAGAATTCTAGAGGACAATGTCAGAAAAACTCTTCTAGATATTGGCCTATGTAAAGATTTTATGACTAAGACCCAAGAGGCAATCACATCAACAGAAATATAAGCAAATAGTATTTGATTAAACTCAAAAGCTTCTGGACAGATAAGGAAACAATCAACAGAGCAAACAGAAAACCTTCAGAATGGGAGAAAATATTCACAAGATATACATCTGACAAAGAGCTAGTGATAAAAACCTACAAAGAACTTAAGCAAACATCAAGAAAAATACCCAAATAGTCCCACTAAAAAGTAAGAAAAAGATATGAACACAAGCTTTTCAAAAGAAGACAGACAAATGGCCAATAAACATATAAAAAAAAAACTGTTCAACATCACTAATCATCAGGGAAATGCAAATTAAAACCATAATGAGATATCACCTAACTCTAGTTAGAGTGGCTTTTATTAAAACATCCAAAGACACCGGCTGGGCACTGTGGCTCACGCCTGTAACACTAGCAGTCTGGGAGGCTTCCACAGGCAGATTGCTTGAGCTCAGGAATTTGAGTCCAGCCAGAGCAAGAGAGAGACCCCATCTCTTTAAAAAAAAAAAAAAGTCCAAGGACAACAGACGCTGCCCTGCATGCAGAGAGAAAGGAAGACTTAGACACTGTGGGCAGGACTGCACGTTAGTGCCTCTGTGCAAAACAGCATGGCAGGTTCTCAAAGAACTAAAAGTAGACTTACCATTCAACTCAGCAATCCCATTACTGGGTATTAACCCAAATGAAAATAAATCTTTCTATGAAAAAGACACCTACACAAAGATGTGAAATCATCCCAAGTATCCATCAGTTCATGAATGGATTAATGTGGTATATGTGGAGTATTATTCTGCCATAAAATGATGAATTTATGCCTTCTGTAAAAATTTGGATGGAACTGTGAGACTATTTTCCAATGTGAATTATCTCAAGATTGGAAAAGCAAACACCACATGTAGTTATTATTAAATTGGAATTAATTGATTAGCATACATGTACACAAAGGGAAGTAAAATTCAGAGAAAACTGAGAGGGTGGGGGGAAGAGGAGGAGAAAAATCTGTATCATATGTACAAAGAACATCATGTAGGTGATGGGCACGCCTATAGCCATGACACAGCATTACAAAAGTGATCCACATAACTAAAAACATTTGTACACCATTTATATTTTGAAATTCAAATAAACTAGTTAGCTTGGTAAAGAAAGATATAAGAACATTCCTACCAAAGGGGGGGAAAAAAACATAAAAAGAAAATCCATGGCTAGTCGCCTATAGAATCGAGCCCCGGCCTGCCAAACAACAATGAGAACTAGAACCAAAAAATAACTGGGCATGTGGCAGGCACCTGTAGTCCCAGCTACTTGGGAGGCTGAGGCAAGAGAATTGCTTAAGCCCAAGAGTTAGAGGTTGCTGTGAGCTGTGATGCCACAGCACTCTCACAGAGTGACATAATGAAACAGTATCAAAACAGAAAAAAAAAAAAAAGCAAATCTACTAAAGTATAAAATAGTATCATGTTTACAGAAAACCATAGAAACTTTTTATCCCCTGGAATTAAATTGGAAGAATTTGAGAAAAGAGGCCGCAGAGATGTTAGCTGGCAATGAGGGTCCTTCCATGCTTCCCTAGGGAGTGTGGTCTGTTGAGTGCAAGTAGTGGATAGCACTAACATTTGTATGATAAGACAGGTAAATTATCAAATTTAAATTTGAGACATTTCATTCTGAAAGCTATAGTTAAGATGGGTTCATTGAGAAAGAGACAGTATCAGATAAATCTAAAAACTAGAGCAAAAGAGATAGGCTTGAAGCAAGAGGGAATATCTGCAGTAAATCAAAGATTAAGTTGTAAATAATTTATTGGTGATACAAGAAAAAAATTTGGAATAAATTTCTTTTTTAGAAGACTTGAATTTACGAGTCCTGGCACCCAGTGAAGTGCAGGTCCTGTGAGAAGAGACATGCCTGTGATGGGAGGTGTGTGGTCCTTACTGTCTCACATTCAAGATGTCCAAACGGAGATGGTCAGTGGGACTGAAATAGTCTGGCACATAGGGTGTGTATGTGTCTGAAGCCTGGGAAATCTGTAAGAGAGGGATACTTGCTGTGATACAAGCAGTGATAGAAATCATTAGAGAAAGGTGACTCATGAGATAGAAAGGATTTCGACTGAGTAAAGTTGAAATTTCGGTGAACACCAAAGACTGACAGGAAGGCAAAGAAATTAAAGTATAGGAAGGGGACTGAGAACAATTTGAGGCTAAGAAGGAGTTAGAGACAGTAAGGTCACAGAGTTCAACGGAGTCAAATTTTTAAATAGTGGTGCATGTCATCAAGATCCATGTCTCTGGAAAGACCTCACCGGATCTGGCACAAGAATGGGCAGAGGTGACTTCACAGAAGAACTCACAGTAGAATACAACACATTTAAAACATATTGTTGGAAAAGGCTGAAGATTTTAAGTTATAAATAGTGAATTGGTTCCATGCATTACTGGTTTCTCTGGAAACCTAACTGAAATGCCTTTAATTACTTTTTAAAGACATATAACCAAAAATGCAAAAGAGAGAAGATGATAGAACTTACGATGTTAATTTTGGAATATGGAAATTATATGGATAAATAGTAACCGTGTATATAAAAAAATCCAGAAAATGATAGCCTGGGGAATGCCAATAAAAAGCACCATTACTCATGCCAGATAACTACGGAAAGTGTCAAGAATTGGAGGTGCAAGTTATCTCTGAAGTCCAGGTGTTTAGTGGAGACACAAGCAGAAGGTTTGTTGAATGTTTATTTTAGGAGCAGGTAGCTTCCCAGATGTTTTCCTAAAGTCCAGGCAACTAGGTAATAACTCTTGCTTGAGCTCAGCAGAAGAAAATAGGCACATTCTCTGGAGATGCTGAGTCACAGAGACTCTGGACTAGTGACATTGTGTATAGGTGAAGTCAAAGGTGAGGCATGTGAGGGACACCTGGGGCTGAGACGGAGGGCACACTGTTCGCAGACCCTCCTTCTCTACCAGGCTGCTCCCCTGCATTGGGTCCTAAGCTTGAACTCCATGGGCAAATGACTAGTGGGTTTCTGAGAAAACCAGCCTATAGAAGAATAAAGTACCACAAATTCTATTTGAAATAAACTGCATCATGCCCGAAGCAAACAAATGTGAGGCCATTTCCATGTGTATACATCTTCCTTATCAGAGTTTTAGGGCCTATCTCTTAATTTGATTGGACAGGTAAGGATTACCAGATATTTGGGAAAAAATCCTTTAAAATTAAAAATGCATATGGTAATCCAAAACTAGAAAATTTAAGTATAGAAAACAAATAAAGTATCGCAGATAATAAGAAACCCTCAGGCCAGCTTCAGTGGCTGATGCCTATAATACTAGCACTCTAGACAGCTGAGGTGAGAGGATTGCTTGAGGTCATTTCAGACCAGGCTGAGCAGAAGTGAGACCCTGCCTCTACTAAAAACAGAAAAAATTAACTGGGCATGGTGGCATATACCTGTAATCCCAGCTACTTGGGGGGCTAAGGCAGAAGGATTACTTGAGCCCAGAAGTTTTAGGTTGCAGTGAGCTGTAATAATACCACTGCACTCCAGCTTGGGCAACATAGTGAGACCCTGTCTCAAAAAAGAAAAAAACTAAAAACTAAAACTTCACATAAGTTTATAATTCTCATCTTCTTAGCTAAAACTACCATATCATATTTGGGAAATGAGAGTGTTCAGAGAACAAGAAATAATTTTAGAAACTGGAAATCTTATCACAAAAAATAAAAATAGGTGATTTAAATGTTGGAAAATAAATGTTTAGAAAACTCTTAGAAAAATAAAATAAGAACAAAAAGGTCTTTAAAAAGCTTAATCTTTACATGGTTTCTTTGTTCAATGCCCTAATTCCTGGGTCCTTCCTAAATTCATTTCTTTACTTTTATGAGATATATATTCAACATTTCTTCATAGTTACTCTATAACACACAAAAATGGGTGTATGGCCAATTAATAGGAGATCCAGAAACAGAGAGATGATGACAACGAAGAAAGCATGAAGGTAACATTTAAGAAAATTTCCTAGAAAAGAAGGACAAGAATCTTCCAGGTTGAAGGGCTCACTGAGTATCCACATGGCTCAGCTTCATCAACACTCATTCCAATGTTCATGCTTATAAAATTGAGAAAAGTCCTAAAAGTATCTGGAAAGAAGAAAAAGTGAGGCCCTGAAGGGTCACACAGAAAGGAATGAAAATGAGATCTTACTTTTAACCAGCAGCACTGGAAGCTATAACAGATCTGCAGAATAAGGGCTTCAGTCTGAAGTAATATCCTTTCCTACCTGGAAATCTGCAACTCTCACCCACGGCAAACTGAATGCAAATTTTTCCCCATGTACTTTTTTGTGTGTGTTACAGAATAACTATGGAGAGATGTTGGATATGTATCATATAAAAGTAGAGACATGAATCGGGGCACTGAACACAGAAATGATGTAAAGAGGGAGCTAGAAAAAATATTTTAGATTAGAACAAAGAGGGTGAGGGTTTTAGGAGAGACGTTCCAAACATACACACGTGCACAATCGTACATTCACACTGTTTTCTTTGTAGTCAAACATCTCACATAATTTATCAGATCCTCTTGTGTGGGTGTGCATGCTTGTGTATTTGTCTGTGTATGTAGCAGTGCAGGGATATAAAAAAAAGAGCCACATCTTTGTCTTTCGTGCTCAGAAACCAATAGACAACGTCTAAAATTTTTAAGTTTTATTTCAGATTAATATGAAGGTACGAATGATTAAGTTAAGCTACATTGTTTGCCTTTCTTAGGTAAAGTTCAAGTTGTAGTAAAGCCCTTCACCCAGAGGGTGCACTCGCACTGTATACTCTCACATTGTGCCCATTAGGTGAGAGCACCCCAGGACCCCTTCTTCCTTCCTCTCTCCTTTCCCTTCTCCTCTGTCCCCCACCCCACTTGAATATGCTTGTGTTTTTCTCTCCTGTGGGCATGCAGTTGGTTATCTATCGGTTTCATATTAGTAATGAGTACCACGAAATAACAACAAAAACATAGTATTTAAAAAACAGAATTATAAAAAAAAAAAATAGAGAGTTAAAATAGTTTTTATGCTTATTAATATTGTATGGGAAGTTACATTGGAATATTCAAATATTCCTGAAACTTAACATCTCTAAAGTTTCATTATCAATTTTAAAAAATAATAAAGTGTATTTATTAGATCTCTCAAAAGAAAGACAAAACTTTCAAAAAATTATGCTATAATGATAAAAAAGTTGCTATTATTTCCAGCATTTATTGATATTCTGATTTTGTGAAAATCACAGTATCAATAAATGCTGAAAAAATATTCTTTTAAATTAAATAAACACTAACTTCCATACTTCACAGAGCTAAATCCATTTTATTTTATCAAGGAACCTTCTTTCTTTCTTTACCCTTCAATGTCAGTTCTCTTCGGAAGTGGAGACAATTAATGTGCCCCAATATCTATTCTTGAATTTTTCTGTAACAATAGAAGCTTTGATTTGTACATAGGCACTTAGCTTTCCAGGATATAGACTAAATTTAACATCTTTATTTGTCACTGAGTTCAGGCCAGTAGATGGTGAAAAGAAGGGCCTTGGGAAGGTTATTTTTATGTGTCAATCTGAACGGGTCTAGGGTGCCCAGGTCTTTGGTTAAACCTTATTCTGGGTGTATCTGTGAATGTGTTTCTGGGTGAGATTAACTTTGGAATCTATAGATTACCCTCCTCACTGTGAATGGACCTCATGCACTCAGCTGAAGGCCTGAAGAAAGCAGAGTCTGAGTAGCAGAGAAATAGCTCTCTCTGCCTCCCTGCCTGGTGGTCTTTGACCTGGGGCCTCAGTACCCTCCTGCCTTTGGAGTCAGACTGACATTTACACGACTGGCTCTCAGGTCTTTGAATGGTAGATCTTGGGACTTCTCACTCTTCATAACAGTGTGAATTAATGTAATTAATTGTAATCTCTCTCTCTTTCTCTCTCTCTATATATATAGACATATGTACACACACACACACACACACACACACACACACAAACACATATATGATGGTCTGACAATTAAGTTCATGGGTTCATCCTGGAAAAGAGTGCTACATGCTGTTTTGCTGAATATCATTACAGTCTCCTTCAAGGAGCTCCCCTTGGGAAGCTAAGCACCAATTCCAGCACTTAGTCAAGCCTTCAAAGCAATTTTGGAACTCTTTTCTGTAATGGCTAGATACTCAGCAATGAGGTGTGTAGTGCTTTTTCTAGGATGAGTTCACAAACTTACAGACCTTCATATATTTGGCTCTTTATTAAACTATAGGGCCAAAATCTTTCAAAAGAAGGAGTTTGTCCTTCTTTTTACTGAAAGTAAACGTGAGGGAATTCAAGCAGAATCTTTATTTATATTGGAGAAGTCAAAGGCCAAAATAGGTTAGAAGGAACCTGGTGCGGGCACCTGAAGTGGCCGATCGATCGACCACACCACTTACCTTTAGACTTCGTTTTAAGTGGGAAAGAAAGAAAATCCTATCTTATTGGGTGGCACCTATGGCTCAGTGAATAGGGCGCCAGCCCCATGTACCAAGGGTGGCGGTTTCGAACCCAGCCCACCCAAACTGCAATAAAAAAAATTAGCCGGGAATTGTGACAGGTACCTGTGTTCCTAGCTACTTGGGAGGCTGAGGCAAGGGAATCACCTCAGCCCAAGAGCTGGAGGTTGCTGTAAGCTGTGATGCCATGGCACTCTACCAAGGTCAACAAAGTAAGACTCTTGTCTTTAAAAAAAAAAAAAAAAGAAAAGAAAAAAGGAAAAAAAGAAAAGAGAATCCTATCTTATTTAGGTCAATGTTATTCTTATATTTTCTTATCTATTTCCTAAAATAATGTTATAAATTCAGAGTTTTTAATACTTAGTTCAACTGAGCAAGATTCAAGACAGATTTTCCCAATGCACTTTCCTTAATGTATTATTTTCAGTTTCTTGGAGGTAGAGTCATTTTCCATTATAGAAGAGATTGTTAAAAAAGCTGCATGACTCAGGGAGAACACAGGCCATTTCTTTATGTAAATAAACTACCTTTATACTTATAATGATCTAAGTACAAAGCTGTAAAGACATACACATATTGATGATTTCCACACAGTGCTACTCCTGGGGGGAAAAGGAATGAAGTGCTGCATTGGAAAAGCCACTCACCGAAAGAGCCACAGACAACAGAGGGCAGAAATGAGGGTGCATAAGGTAGTATAATGCATGGGTCTACGAGCAGATGCAAAACAGCCTCAGAAATCTCTACCAGTGGGGCAGTCTCCATGGTTCCCAGTTTGAGGACAAAGTAAAGTTGAATGATACAGCTAACATAAGAGATGGTCTTCTCCAGGCTCCAGAGGTTAAACAGCAAATAAAAGCTGGAGCTGTTGGTGTAGGAAATATCAGGAAAAGAGATGAAGCACATCAGAGTATGGAGATGGCCGTTCTGGTGTCATAGAATGATGATGAGTAGGTTCCCTTCAGTGCCATCAAGCACAGTATCAAGGTAACTACAAAGAGAACTATTTCCAGGTGAAGCAATTTAGAAAAACAAGTGGAATAAAGTCGTCTTCAAAATTTGCATTGACAGAGGGAATTGCTGGAAGTTGAGACTCCTTCTCAAGAGAGCCCCTGCTGTGAGTCAAGGAATTCCCTTGTCTGGCAGGAAATATAAACAACTATTAATATTTTCCTTGCCACCTTGATCCTTCAGTCCACCCCCCACCCCCAGCCTAGCAGTCTAGAAGTCAAACTCCTCCAGAATCCAGAATGTCTGACTTTCTTGGCTAGGACTGGGCATTGCATAGACGGTGGCAGCACAGCTGTGCTATACCTGTGAATCCAGTAACTGTACAGAAAGACATAGAAGGAAAGTGACTGAATCTTACCCCCCAAAAAAGTACCTCAGCAGCAGACTTGAGTTCCTACACTGCAGGTGGAGGCTTGGAATCTGCTGAGGTGCACAAACCCAAAAGGAGGCACTCCCACCCAACTTCAGCATTAGTAGAGTGATCCTGCTGTGGTCTAACTCTGGAGAGTCATCTCCCCAACTCCATGGCCTGCTAGATGGAACCAGACCTCACCCTGTAGGGATTCCAGAGCTCTAGAACAGTGGCAACAAAGGTGTAGTGGCTGAGGGAGAAATTCTTTTGCTGTCTGGATATCCTCAGGATTGGACTGAGCTCACGTGGAACTTTCTTCAGCTGCCATTGAGCACCTGAGGCAGGCAGACCTCAGCTTCCCCTGCAGGATGGTGACAGACTGCAGTAACCATGAGAAGGAGGCAACAACCTCACTTTGAATCTGGAAGGCACATAGCCCTGGAACATTTGCTTATTGGAAGGAACAGGGCCACAAAGACTGGGTTAACAGAGACTACAGGTGAAACTATCAAGAGATTGGGGTGACCAAAGTTTGGTGGTGAAGGATGACCAAGGTGGGATGAGAGGCATCAACCCCCTGGCTCTAAACCTCCTACTGAGCAGGCCTCTCTAACCCCTTGGAGCACCAGAGGTGCTCAAACCACACTTGAGCTGTCAATAGACCCCTAACATCTAGTTGCTGGAGTCCTCTTGAACTCTCCAGCTAGAGAGTAGGGGCTGTCTGGAACAACTGGTCTGGAACTCTTGAACTGGACAAATTACCAAAAGACCTCCAAGGTAGGACCCAGGTTTTACTATAGTGGGAAGGTTTGATTGTCCTCTTCCAGATATTACTGGTGGGGAAGGGGATGTCCTAGTTGCTTTTCTTTCTCCAAAGCTGAGACTGCAACCCAGAGTCACTGATTCATTAGGATTGGACAGAGATAAGCTGGATACAAGACAGAGCCACCTACCCCC
>CAUYPK010014750.1:0-17982 GCA_963574355.1 Loris lydekkerianus
ACCAAGCCCATTTGGACCAGAAACCCTGATGACATCACCCAGGAAGACTATGGAGAATTCTACAAGAGCCTCACCAATGACTGGGAAGACCACTTGGCAGTCAAGCATTTTTCTGTATAAGGTCAGTTGGAATTCAGGGCATTGCTTTTCATCCCTCGTCAGGCTTCCTTTGACCTCTTTGAGAATAAAAAGAAAAAGAACAACATTAAACTATATGTCCGTTGTGTGTTCATCATGGACAGCTGTGATGAGTTGATACCAGAGTATCTCAACTTTATCCGTGGTATGGTTGACTCTGAGGATCTGCCCCTGAACATCTCCCGAGAAATGCTTCAGCAGAGCAAAATCTTGAAAGTGATTCACAAAAACATTGTTAAGAAGTGCCTTGAGCTCTTTTCTGAGTTGGCAGAAGACAAGGAGAACTATAAAAATTTCTATGAGGCATTCTCTAAAAATTTGAAGCTTGGAATACATGAGGACTCCACTAACCGGCGACGCCTGTCTGAGCTGCTGTGCTATCATACCTCCCAGTCTGGAGATGAGATGACTTCTCTGTCAGAGTATGTCTCTCGCATGAAGGAAACACAGAAGTCCATCTATTACATCACTGGTGAGAGCAAAGAGCAGGTGGCCAACTCTGCGTTTGTGGAGCGAGTGCGGAAGCGGGGCTTTGAGGTGGTATACATGACTGAGCCCATTGATGAGTACTGCGTGCAGCAGCTCAAGGAGTTTGATGGGAAGACCCTGGTCTCAGTTACCAAGGAGGGCCTGGAGCTACCCGAGGATTAGGAAGAGAAGAAGAAAATGGAAGAGAGCGAGGCAAAGTTTGAGAACCTCTGCAAGCTCATGAAAGAAAACTTGGATAAGAAAGTCGAGAATGTGACAATCTCCAATAGGCTTGTGTCTTCATCCTGCTGCATCGTGACCAGTACCTATGGCTGGACAGCCAACATGGGGCGGATCATGAAAGCCCAGGCGCTTCAGGACAACTCCACAATGGGCTATATGATGGCCAAAAAACCCCTGGAGATAAATCCTGACCACCCCATTGTGGAGACACTGCAGCAGAAGGCTGAGGCAGACAAAAATGACAAGGCTGTCAAGGACCTGGTGGTGCTGCTGTTTGAAACTGCACTGCTCTCCTCTGTCTTCTCCCTTGAGGATCCCCAGACCCACTCCAACCGCATCTATCGCGTGATCAAGCTAGGTCTAGGCATTGATGAAGATGACATGACAGCAGAGGAACCCAGTACTGCTGGTCCTGATGAAATCCCACCCCTTCAAGGTGATGAGGATGCATCTCGCATGGAAGAAGTAGATTAGGAGTTTATACTTAAAAACCTTTTGCCCTCTGTATAGTGTTACCCACGGTTCCCACAGCCTTTGAGTGGCCATGTCCCACTTGGCTTCCTCTGCTGATGTCTAGTTTTTTCTTTAATTGACTATCCTTGGGTGTAAGGCAGGAATCTAGGGTCTCAAGCCCTATTCCCTCCTGAGTTGACCAAGTGGATGTTGTGTATTGTTTTTTTTATTTTGGAATTAAAGTATGCAGAATAAAGAAGATGCAGTTTTATACAGTTCTGCTCTCCCTTGTAAAGTGGATATAATGCTGCCTTTACTTAGCTTCTCTAACCCCTCCCCAGCTCTTACCTTGCAAGTTTTTCTGTTATGTATTTATATATGTATGTTGTATTAAGGTTCACTTAATACAACACTTAAGCAAATGGTACTTCAGAGTTTACCCATGTAATGTCCTTTCATTCCTTTTCAGTCAACCTAAACACAGGAATAAGTCCATTGCGGCAATTAGTTTAATAAAATAAAATTATAAGAGCAAAAAAAAAAATCATAATCTCTGGGGATTTTGTGAAAATGCAGATTCTGCTTTAATACATCTGGGGTGAGGCTACAGGTTTTGCATTTCTAACAAGTACCTAGATCAGCGGTTCTCAACCTGTGGGTGGCGACCTACAGGAACTGTATTAAAGGGTCGTGACATTAGGAAGGTTGAGAACCACTGGCCTAGATCATGCAGCGGTTCTGTGGGCCACACATTGAGTAGCAAGGTTAGACTCGTACAATATTGATTGTATTTAAAATTGTATTTAAAAATGCAATTTAAAATATTTGTAAGCGTTTAAGTTTGTAAATAGAGCCAAGTATTATTTAAAAGCCCTGTAAAAGGGTAGTCCCGCTACTCAGGAAGCTGAGGCAAGAGGATCACTTAAGCCCAAGGGTTTGAGGTTGCTGTGATCTATGATGCCATGGCACTCTCCCAGGGCAACAGAGTGAGACTCTGTCTAAAAATAAATAAATAAATGCCCTTTAAAGGTGATTGTTATAATTCACTAGACTTAGAATAAGATTTTTTAAGTACACTGTATAACCTTAACAAAGAAAGAAGTTTTTTTAAGTTTTTTTATTAAATCATAACTGTACATTAATGCATTTATGGGGTGCCAATTTTATATACAATTTGGAATTCTTACATTAAACAGGTTAACATAGCCTTCACCTCACTTAATTATTTGCTGCACTTCTGCACTGCTGGTGGGAATGCAAGCTAATATTTTAGAATATTCTTTCATTTTGGAAAGAAAGTATAGAGAACACTTAGGGAACTATAAGTAGTCATGGAAGAGAGAAGTTTTTAAACTTGTTTTAAAACAATCCTCAGAATGCCTAGATGGCTGTTTCTATGCACCAAAACCATCTCCAGGGACACCAGGAGCTCCTGTTTAACGCTGATTAGTCTGTGTGCCAGGCTCTAGGCTAAATGTTTCAGGTGTGCTTTCTCAGTTCATGCTCACAACAGTCCCATGGGCACTATTTCTATCTATTCTTTATAGTTGAGGAAACTGAGGCTCAGAGAACTTGCACAGGTACATTTAACCAGGGTAGATGAACTCTGTAACCAGGGGCTGCCACGCTGCCCCCACATTCTATGGGTACCACTTACTGCCTGTCACATGGTCTCCCTACTGCCAGGAGGGCCATGGCTGATCAATCATATCTCAGTAGAGCCTGGCACTCCTGAGCTCAAGCGATTCTCCCCTGCCTCAACCTCCCAAGTAGCCAGCTACCAAAAGACCACCATGTCCAGCTGAGTTTTCTTAACTTTGGGTCCATAGACGTTCCTAGAAGTCCCCAAGAAGTTAGTTTTCACTAACTTCTTGAATTGTAATGTCGAATGTGGGCAACAGATTACAGTTGTATTAACACTACCAATGACTTTATGTCATGGAAATCACAGGTATTTTCATGCCTCATTACAAGTAATGAGCTTTCTTATCTCAAATTTGAAAGTATAATAGTTATTAAATGTGCTATTAGATCTTATTATTTAATGCGTTAATTTAAAAGTACATAGGGTCAGGCACAGTGGCTCACGCCTATAATCCTAGCACTCTGGGAGGCCGAAGGGGGTTGGATTGCCTGAGCTCACGGATTCAAGACCAGCCTGAGCAAGAATGAGACCTCGTCTCTAAAATAGCCGAGAGTTGTGGTGGGCACCGGTAGTCCCAGCTACTCGGGAAACTGAGGCAAGAGGATGGCTTGAGCCCAATAGTTTGAGATTGCTGTGAGCTGTGATGCCACAGCCCTCTACTGGGGACAACAAAGTGAGACCCTGTCTCAAAAAAAAGAACATAAATAATGACATCACAATTTGTTCATATTCTAATGTCTGTCTTCCATATTTTATTTTAAATTTTTAAACATATTGTTCTTAGTTTCTGTCAAATTTTTTGGCCATTTTCTGCTTTTTTTTTTATTTTTTACTAAGTCTCTGTAGTCAATTGCTTATGCATGATTTCAAAAAGAATCTGAGAAGTGGGCCAAAGATGTCCATGACACAAAAAGACTAAGGTTGCCCAGCCCCCATCCCATACCAGACTCTAAGCTTCCTGAGATCTGGGGCCTTACTTCTATCTGTGAGTGGAAGTCTGGCTCTTTTGTAAAGTGATTCAGTGAATGTAGGTGTGTAGGAACCCAATGATGGGCTAGTGGCAGATATTTGGTTAACACTGGTTCAATTTGAATCTATACTAAGGATTAAAATAACTATTCATGGCTGTCTAGACTCTGGTGAGATAAACTAGGCACCAAGGCATCAATTTCATAATTATTCAAGTTCAGACTTCTTTCCTGTCAATAGTCCCATCTTAACATTTTTTTTTTTTTTCAGGTCCCATAACAATTCCTTCTAGTTGAGAAGGTCTATATTATCTGTTTTCTTTTCTTTCTTTCTTTCTTTTCTTTTCTTTCTTTTTTTTTTTTTTTTTTTATTTGAGACAGAGCCTCAAGCTATCGCCCTGGGTGGTAGAGTGCCGGGACATCACATCTCACAGCAACCTCCAGCTCTTGGGCTTAAGTGATTCTCTTACCTCCGCCTCCCAAATAGCTGGGACTACAGGCACCCACCACAATGCCAGGCCATTTTTCGGTTGTAGTTGTCATTGCTGTTTGGCAGGCCTTGGCTGGATTCGAACCTGCCAGCTCTGTTGTATGTAGCTGGTACCTTACCCACTTGAGCTACAGGCACCAAGCCTGTTTTATTTTCATAATAGCTTTATTAAGATATAATTTATATAGCATGCAATTCACCTATCTAAAGTGTACAATTCAGTGATTTTTAGTCTATTCACAGAGTTGTACAATTATCATCACAATCAGTTTTAGTACTTTTTCATTATAGGCAGTCCCCAGATTACAAACAAGATAGGTTCTGTAGGTTCATTCTTAAGTTGAATTTGTATGTAAGTTGGAATAGGTACATTTACCTATTACCTGTAGTAGCCTCCATTGGTTAAGTGCAAGTTGTATGTAAGTCAGATGTTCATAACTCAGGGACTGCCTGTATTCCTCAGCAGAAATCCTGTTAGCAGCCATTCCTCACTTATGCCCCCCTTATCCTCCCATGTGGTATTAGGCAGTCACTAGCTACCTTTTTCTTCTATGGATTCACCTATGCTGAACATTTCATATAAATGGGATCATACCACATGTGATCTTTCATGACTGTCTTCTTTCATAGCATGATGTTTTCAAGGCATATCTGTGTTACAGCACAAACCAGCGCTTCATTTCTTCTTATGGCCCAAATTCTAGTGTCCTTAAATTTTGCACCCTAGATGCCTTGTTTTATCCTTCCTTCCAGACAATTAGGAAAGCCTTCCAGGTAAAGGCTTTCCTGATTGTCCCAGCAAAGAGAAATCTGCCTCCATGAGGATGACACACCTGTGATGATCTCCATGTGGAGTTCCTCGAGGTAAGATTCTGGGAAGCGTGGTTCTCACACTCCATGGGAAAGCAGCAGGTAAAATATGTGGTTACCGATCCTTGCTCCACAGGGGCCAGGTATCGAGTCACATCCAACCCAGTGTTCTAAATAAAATGAGTGTAGTGGGCTACTTGGAGCTTTGATTTATGGCCAAGCAGAAGTAGAGCAGGGGTGAATATACACTCTGAAGGGCTTAGGGTATGAAAGCAAATTTACTTGTTTCTGATTGTCTTCTTCCCTCTGTTTCTTCACCTCCCTACACACTACAACTCCCCTGAAATGAGGGGTCCTCAAACTTTTTAAACAGGGGGCCAGTTCACTGTCCCTGAGACCTTTGGAGGGCTGGACTATAGTTTAAAAAAAAAACAAACTATGAACAAATTCCTATGCACACTGCTCATATCTTATTTTGAAGTAAAAAAACAAAACAGGAACAAATACAATATTTAAAATGAAGAACAAGTAAAGTTAAATCAACAAACTTACCAGTATTTCAATGGGAACTCTGGGCCTGCTTTTGGCTAATGAGATGGTCAATGTCTGGTTCCATATTTGTCACTGCTAGTCATAACAAGTGATGCAAGTGTGCATCAGTTAGTCCCGAGACTGAGAGGAGGAGTTGAGAAAGAGAAGGAGGGGAGTCGGAGAGTGCGGCGCACATTCCACACATGCACACTGCGGGCCTGGAACAGTCTGCTGCTAAGCAGGACAGGCAGCAGTGGCAAAAACACGGCGCGCCGGATAAATGTCCTAGGCAGGCCACATATGGCCCGCAGGCCGTAGTTTGAGGACCCCTGCCTTAAACAATCTCTCTAGCTCACACACACTTGCATGCGCGCTTGAAAATATTGCATGAAAACAACTGAATTTCAATCACATTACAGTAAGTCCCTGAGTTACAAACATCTGACTTATGTACAACTTGAACTTACAGATGAAGGCTGTTACAGTGAATCACAAACATCCGACTGACTTATGACTCACTCTTATGAAGGGAGGCCATTACAGGTAATAAGTAAATGTACCTGTTTCAACTTACATACAAATTCAACTTAAGAACAAACCTATAGGCTGATGCTCTATGGGGACGGTTCCAGCTACATGTGCCAAGGTTGGCAGGTTCAAACTCAGCCCGGGCCAGCTGAAGCAGTGATTACAACTATAACAAAAAAAATGGCCGGGTGTTGTGGTGGGCATCTGTAGTCCCAGCTACTCAGGAGGCTGAGGCAAGAGAATCGCTTAAGCCCAAGAGTTTGAGATTACTGTGAGCTGTGATGCCACAGCACTGTACTGAGGGTGACATAGAGAGACTCTGTCTCAAAAAAAAAAAAAAAAAGGCGGTGCCTATGGCTCAGTGGGTAGGGCACTGGCCCCACATACCAAGTGTGGTGGGTTCAAAACCAGCCCCAGCCAAACTGCAACAACAACAACAAAAAAAATAGCTGGGCATTGTGGCCGGTGCCTATAGTCCCAGCTACACAAGAGGCTGGGACAAGAGAATCGCCAAAGCCCAGGAGTTGGAGGTTGCTGTGAGCTGTGACGCCACGTACTCTACCGAGGGTGATAAAGTTAAACTCTGTCTCTTAAAAAAAGAAAAAAACAAACCTACAGAATTCATATCGTTCATAAGCTGGGGACTGCCTATGATATAATCCACAGCAGAGACTGCAGGCTGACAATTCATGAAAGATGCTATTGGTTTGGCCAGCAAAATGTTTCTAACATCTTTTAGCTAGTTGCCAAAATTTAAAAATAGAGAATTTCAAAAATCTAAATGGACAGCTCGCTTCTAAAAACTGGGAAGCCTGGCCAGATGGGGCCTCATCCCCTCAGAGGGTCACCATCTGCTGGAGATAAGTCTATGTCATCTCCCTAGATGGTGAAGGGACATTGTCTCTAATGTGCAAGCCTGACCCAAGCCACCTGGCACATACATAGCTATTTAAGTTTGCAACCCTTCCTGGACAGTACACGCTGAGAATAATGCCTCTTTTCTAGCTCAATTTTGCAGAAATTGGGGCAGGGAATTTGTGTGTGCCTCTGTGTGTGTTTGTTAAATTTATTTAAATAGATAACTCAGTATCAACATGATAGAATTTGGAGTACTAAATCTAACACCAAAGTGAGGGGGACTTCATTTGAGATATGATTTTACCTTTGAAAGAACACTAGAGATTAAAAACTATAATGGTATTGTTATTATTAAGATTGTTGTTACTATAATGAGTAGAAATCAGTCTGGTGTAATTTACCATCCTGGTGATCTCATTTCTTTAACTTAAAATCTTCTATGTCAAAAGTAAGGCAGAAGGGAAGAAAATAATCTCCAAATTAAAATTTCCTGTATAGTTTTTCTTTAATCTGGTGTTGGGTAGTTTATAGGTTTTCGCTGGTTTTCACAGTTGTCACTGAGGCAGCACGTCTACTTTTTAATTAAATTTTGTTTTCAAACTAGATAATGAATTTTAACTGACAGATTAACTTTGTTTTTTCTTGAATTGTCCCTAATTCCTACTTCTGAAGATAACTTCTTTTTTCCTGAGACAGAGTCTGGCTCTGTCACTTGAGCTAGAGTGAAGTGGTGTCCTCATAGCTCACTGCCACCTCAAACTCCTGAGCTCAAGCGATCCTCCCACATGAGCTCCCGAACAGCTGGAACTACTGGCAGGTAATTTTTCTATTTGTTTGTAGAGACAGGGATCCCACTTTTGCTCAGGTGAGTCTGGAACTCCTGAGCTCAAATGATCCTCCCACCTTGGCCTTTGAATGCTAGGATTACAGATATGAGCCACTTCACCAGGCCCTGAAGATCACTTTTAAGAAAAGTTAAGTATCTTGAAATATTTAATAACACTTAGGTTAAAATAACTGTATTTCCAGGTAACTACAGCCACATGCAGTGGGTATTAATTAACTTGTCTTTCCTTCCCATTCCATTTAGCAAACCTCTGTCCCATCTTTTGCTATGTGGTCCTTATAAACTTCAGCCCACAGACTCTATATGCAGGAAACCTGTCTTTTACTTTCTTTCACATAACTTGGATTGGGTTTCTCGCCAGGGGACTCATTTTTGGTCATTGCTGGGGCTTTCTCTATACCAGATACTCCTGTGTCCTACAGTGACAAAGGATGCGCAGCTATCTCTGTTTCACTCATCTGTCCACCAGAAGTCCCCATCGTCTGGGGTAGACCAGATCCCTTCTGGCCCTGTGGCTTCAATTCTTCTTTACCACCTGCTGGCAAAGAAATCTTTGCTGAGACTGGGAATCCTTTCCTGGGTCTCCATGCCATATCTGCCATGCTGATTGGAGGCGGGCAGGGGACAGGTTTGTAGGAAGCCCTCTCTCCCTTTCAGGGTCCAGCAGAATATGTTCCCCTTTTCACTCCTCTTGTGCTCTGTTTAAACTGTGACCTCTCTCTCCCAGTCCCCTCTGGGACACCCCGCATAACCTCTCCAGTGTGTTTACAAAAGGCAGTGAGAGCTGGGTATGTGCTGTTGCTATGTGCTTGAAATGGAAGAATTAAAATATACAAAGAACAGATTACAACTCAGCTCATGAAAGGTACCTTGCTGTAAGGCATCTCATTACCAGAGTGTAGCAATTAGAGGTCACATTTAAGTACTCATTCCTTGAAAGAAAATTTAAAAAATCACACAGAAAAAGTCATAGCACTTCAGCATTAAGCTTTGGGCCATTTTAAACATTGAAATTTCCAACAAACAGCTCAATGTCTTGTGAGGCAAGAGAATCGCTTGAGCCCAGGAGTTAGAGGTTGCTGTGAGCTGTGATGCCACAGCACTCTACCCGGGGTGACAGCTTGAGGTTCGGTCTCAAAAAAAAAAAAAAAAGACTTCAGTAATCTTTTTGACTAATATCGGACCTGCTGACTGTTTTATGTGCCCTATTTGAACAAATCAAAGCAAATGAGCATGTAGTTATTTTTTCAGAAGAATTATTGTCCACAAAGTTTTTTAAATAAGAAATTTATGGACAGATGATCATATTCTTTAATGCAAAAGTCAATAAAAATATAAAGACTTTTGATAGTATATGTATTAGCTAGCATTTGTTGAACAATTAACTGTATTATATTCTAGGCATCCTTTTAAGTGCTTGGAATATATTGCCTCATTTAATCCTTAAACTACTTAATGCATTAAAATACTATTATTATACCTATTTTACAGATGTGGAAGTTGAGCAGATAGATCAATTAAGTAATGCCCCTCAAGTTGAACAACAATCTCTCTGTTTCTAGGATCCAAATCTCAACCAGTGTGCCATACTGCCTCCTGGCTGCAGAGATGTCCCTCCCCTCCCCTCCCTTCCCCTCCCCTCCCTTTCCCTTCCTTTCCCTTCCTTCTCACCTCTGTTGCCAGGGCTAGAGTGCCATGGCCTCAGCCTATTTCACAGCAACCACAAACTCCTGGGCTTGAGCAATCCTCCTGGCTCAGCCCCCTGAGTAACTGGGACTACCATGCCATGGTGCCTGCTTAATTTTTCCTATTTCTTTGTAGACACAGGAAAGAAAGGTCTGCTTTGCTCAGGCTGTTCTTTAACTCCTGAGTTCAAGGGATCCTCCTGCTTTAGCCTCCCAGAGTGCTAGGATGACAGGTGTGAGCCACCACATCCAGTCTAGACATGTCCTATTAAGATGAGATCAAGGTAAAAGGAAAACTGATAGACAGTAATATTCTCATGTTATCAGGATTTACCAAGAACTTGCTGTGGGCCATTTCTTATGCTCTTTTCCAGGATTGTTAAACTAGACAGTTTTAAGAAATAGGGAACTGATTCATGTCACTGGTTTCTGGTTTGGACCCATCACTAATCTTAGGTTACCAGGGATGAGAGCTGCTTTCTCCATCTAGGCACAGCATTGTGTATCTAAATATCTCATTAAATGTCTAGTTCAGTAGTTCTTTTTCCTTTCCTCCTAGAGTATGAGTTAAACCAAGAATGAGCCAAGAGGGATGCTATTGATACCCGGGTTTAACTTGGGGCCACCTCTATTCTTGAACTAAGTGTTGGCTTGGAGCAGCATGTTATCCATGAAGCCCTGTTGCTGACTCCAATTTTCTCCTTTCCAGCCATGCTAAATTTAGGACTTGTGTGTTAGGGAACCAAGTGCTACTTACCCTCTGCCTCGTGTCTATTAGGACTCGTGCACAAGAATAGTATGGACACCGTCCATCATCATCTCCAAATTAGGATGTCTTGGCATTTACAGTTCAGGGCTTGCATCAGGCCTGTCACTCAAAGCAGCTCTTTTCAATTATCAGTGAGTCTCATTTTTCAAGGTAGTTCTGTTTTATAAAGTTGGGACCAGTGAATTAGCAAATACCAAACTACTGCTCCTGGGGCAAACAGGTTCAGTCCCGCAAGCCTTTGGTCAAAACAGTTATTTTCAGCAACTGCCTAGTTATTTAGCCTTGTTTTATGTGTGTTATGTTTTAAAAAGGCTTACTTTATATATATTGTTGATTCAATAACATGCTCTCATGGCCAATAGTACTATCATTCACGCCAGAGTGAAGCTTATTGAACTCACGTATGTTCCTCCTGAGGCCCATCACAGACCTCTTGCAATCAGGAATACTGCCGGCACTTTAGCACTATGCTTGGGGCAATTTTGAACAGCAAAAGTTCCAATAAAAAGCACAAAAATATGAAAAATGTGGCACAAAGTAGACCACAAAAAAAGACACTTGCCAGTAGTGTGAGAGCTGAAACAAAGAAGTAGAATGTCACCTTGTTCCACCTGGAGTGTGCACCTTGAAAGACTCAGATTTTTTGCTGCTCTGCTCATATCCATAAATGACAGAGAAAGGGCAGCGAGTATTGACCTGGGGCCTCCAAATAAAGTTTAGGAAACAGGTGGATTCCCAAGTCTCCATGCTGTATGTCTTGAGGACTTGGCTGCCCAAGTCCCTATCAGTTTATGAGAACTCACCAGCAAACCCTAAAACCTAGCTCTTCAAGCCAGAAACTCAGCATGGATTGTTTTGCCTGCTAGACCTTTCTCTATCACCCCCCAAATCATATCTGGGTTAGCGAAGATTCCCATCTGCTAGACAAAGTCAAGAAACACTGGGAACTGGATGCTGCCTGGGAACTTGGATTCTCTCCACCCTGTGTTCCTGGGCAGCCTTCGCCCCCCCCCCCCCCCCACTCCATGATGCTGAGGCTTTGTGATCATAAAATGACTTTTCTCTGAAAGGGCAGGAACACTATCATTGCACTTAAGTTGTATTTAATTATTCATTTGCTATTTTACCATTGGTTTTCTTTTCTTTTTTATTATGAATATTTCAGCATTGCAGAAAAAGATTTAGGATATTAACACATTGGGTGAAATTGTTGTTCAGTTTTGACCTACAGAAGTGGCAATGTCATATAAGCTATGAGAAAACCTGGGGTTTGTTTACTTTAACAAATATTAGCCTTTTACCATCTCTGTTATGGAATTTTTCTTTTCTAAGATGTAAAAAAAATACTACTGTATATCTCTTGTTAATCTTCTGCTTCCTTAGTCATCCAAAGTCAGCCATTGATCTGACATCCATGTGTTTGTGTTTGTATTATTAAATGTATGTATCCACAGAGAGTATAGTTTCAAATAAATGGTAACATATAATATTTTATAATGTCATGCAGTACTTATTTTGATTCTTACCTTTTCAGTGAACAAAACTGATCTAAAGCTACCTGTATCAATAGGGCACATATGGCCAAGCTCACCACCAGCAGGGCAAGTAAGGATAATTCTCCCTCAGGGAAGATTAAAAAAAACAACAACTGTATTTTTTGTGCCTATGGCAAGCTTCGTTTTTTCAAAGTGTTTCTTTATTTAAAACAATTTTAAACCTACAGAAAAGTTGAAGAATTGTGCAGAGAACACCTGTATATGTTTTACTTAGATTTACCACTTGCTAACATTAGGGGTTTTTTTTTGTTTTTTTTTTTTGTTTGTTTGTTTTTTTTACCTCTAATATATATTATTATGGGCTAAATTGTATTCCCTTAAAATTCATATGCTGAAGTTTTAACCCTTAGTACCTCAGAGTATCACTATATTTGGAGATAGAGTATAGTCCTTTTAAAAAGAGGTGATTAGGTAGATAAGTAGAGAGGAAACACTACGTTTAGACCACAAGAAGATGGCCGTTTTTAAGACAAGGAGGCTCCTCCCTCAGAAGAAACCAACCCTCCTGACACTTTGATCTCAGGCTTTGCGATCTTTGTTAACTGTGGAAGAAAAGTTTTGTCGTTTAAGCCACCCTTAATCTGTGGTACTTGGTTATAGCAGCCATAGCAAACATACACACACAGAGACACACACACACATATATTTACATGTGTATACACAAATATATATATATATGAAAGGATGTATTTGAATGTCAGGTTGAAGTTTAATTGCCAATGTAACACAATGTTGGGCCCTCTAAGAAGCCATTAGGTCATTGCCACCCCACCCCAATGGATTAATGCCTTTACTGGGGAGTGGATTTGTTATAAAACACTACCTCTCTTGCCTTCCACCCTTCTGCCATGGAATAATGCAGCAAAAATGCCCTCACCACATTGTTGGGTAAGGATAAGGAAGGAGAGGAGCAGATGGCACTAGAAGATGTTTTGTCTACAATAAGAGGAACAAATTGACCAGAGGAAGCTCCCAAGAAGGAATAGATACTTAACCAAGGGGTCCCCAAAGACAGAGCATGTGTTGGTCTGTGGTAAGGGGTCTCCAAGGACTGACAAACCAGAAAAAGGTAGAGAAACTATGAAGTAGAGATATGATCAAGGCCCCACCAGAGGGTCTTTGGAGCATGCCTACACGTAAGGTGACAGTGTTATCAGGTCACATGAGCTACCCTCATTAACATTGTAAAAATCACACCCAGTAGCATTATGATAGTTTACAAATACCATGGCAACCCCTGAAAATTGCCTTACAAGGGTAGAAAAGGGGAGTACTTGCCATTTGGGGAATTCTTCACCCTTTTCCAAGAAAAATCATGAATATTAAATCGCAGCTTAGCATGTTATTAGGGATTATGCTAACCGTAGAGGGCTCCTGTGCCTTGTTGAAGCAGCCTACTCTCTACTGACTTTGAGAGTATACTACCTTTTCTATACACTTTGCTTAATAAATCTTGCTATCTGGCTTTCTTATATCTGCTTGGCTTGCTCATCTAATCTCTCAAGTCATTATCAGTAATAGTTCCTTGGTACTGGGAATTGAGAAGCAAGGAACAGGATGCTGACATCTAATCTCTGTACGGGGCAACGTGTCAGCAGATGCCAGCATAATGTCCTTGGACTTCACGGCCTCTGGAACTGTGAGAAATAAATTTTTCTTTATAATTTTATACCTAGTTCCAGGTATTCTGTTATTGCAACATAAAACAGACTACGATACTTAGGAAAATTAACGTTATTTCAATAATACTATCTAATATACTTACCTGCATTAAATTTCTTCAGTTATCTCAAAATATTTTCTAGAACTATTTTTTGTTTTTCCTTTTTGCTTCAGAGTCCAGTCAAAGTTTACATGTGTGGTGGTTTATTTTGTCTCTTTAGCCTGTATTAATCTAGAAGAGACTCTTTGTTGTTATTTTTTTATGAAATTAATTTTTTTGAAAAATTTAAGCCAGTTTTAGAAATATGTCTTATATTCAGAATTTCTCTGATTATTTCCTCTTCCTTAGATTTAGGTTCAACTTTTTATTTTATTTTATTTGAGACATGGTCTCACTCTGCCCCCAAGGCTGGAGTGTGGTGGTGTAATCATAGCTCACCCCAACCTCAACCTCCTGGGCTCAAGCAATCCTCCTATCTTGTCCTTCCATAGTGCTAGGAGTACAGGCATGCACCACTTTGCCTGGTAAAGTTAAATAATTTTTACCAGAATGTTCCAAAGACGTTATCTTGTCATAGTACATCAAGAGGCACATCCAGATCTGCACTCATTCTTAATTTTGTTAAGCATTTTTATTTATTTGGTGTGTGTGTCTGGGTGGGTTTAAGTTTTATTTTATAATAATTATAGATTCACTTGGAGTTGCAAAACTAATACAGAGAAATCCTATGTTTCCTTTACCAAATTATCCCCAATGGTTACATTTAATGTTGCTAGAAAATAATATCAAAACCTCGAGATTAACATTGTATATGTATTTCCGTGTTGTTTCATCACATGTGTGGATTTGTGTAACCACCACCACAATCAAGATACAGAACTATTCCATCTCCCTTGTGCTGCCTCTTAATAGCTGTGCCTGCCCAGTTCAAGAATGCCATATAAATGGAATTGTATGTATAAATGTATTTTTAATGTGATTTTTATTGTTTATTCAAAAAATGCCATGAGGAGGGTGGAGCAAGATGGCGGCCGAGTAACAGTTTCTCTGCAACTGAACACGGTGAGTCTGGGGAAATAAGACTTCAGGCATCTCTGGCTGGTAGGATCTGCCTATAATCATCCCTTTGAGGGTACAGGGAGTCAGCAAGAGACTTCTGGACCCCAAAAGGAGGACAAAAACAGTGGAAAACTGGCAAGTGGTTGCCAGTAGCCATAAGTACAAGCAGCAGTGAGACTGCAAACCAGAAAGGCCTTACCTGTGAACTATTTCAGTGTTTTTGGACTTGGCACTCAGGTGAACTGCCTTGGGGAGAGCTTGAGCAGGAGTGTGGCAAACTTTGGGCATTGTCTAGGGCCCCAGACTGAGCTGCTAGTATGGAGCTAATACTGTTCAGCTGTGGGCCACAGGGAGCCATTGTGAGAGAACTGTCCCGGCAAGCCCCGCCCTCAGGGTTGCAGAGCAAGGATAGGGTGGGAGCGAGTAACCTAGTGACTGAGCAGCCTAAAGGTGGGGACTGAGCTGCCTTACAGCCTTAACCCTCAGGGGCAGAGTGAAACCGGTTTTGGCACACTGGAGCCTCGGGCTGTTGCCTTGGGTAGAGTGCCATGGCATCACAGCTCATAGCAACCTCAAACTCCTGGGCTTGGTGCCACCCGGACCTCCATAAGAGCTGTGTCATGACCCCCGATCCGTGACACGAGCCCACCAGGCCTCCACATGCCATGAACAGGAACTGCGGGAGCTGTACAACTCTGCGTCCTCCCTCCTGTACCCTCCCTGCCTCCACACCAGCCCACTCTTCTGGCCAGGGACCCTGGTAGCCACGTGCCCTCCAGAGCCCTCCCTGCCTCTGCACAGAGCCCTTCTCCTGGCCAAAGACGGCTGGAGCCTTGGACTTTGGGCACCAAAGTCACTGGGCACCTGGAACTGTGTGCACCACCTCCCACCTTCTTGCTGGATCTGGGTGTGTCACACACTGGAGCTGCTTCCACAACCACAACTCCCTGGCTGGGGCAGCCCCAGAGGAACTACACAGGGTCATTCCCTACAAAGATCCAGCAACAATAGAGTGATCCGACTGGGGTCTAATCTTGGAGAGACACCTCTGCAACTCTGAGGATGGCCAGAGGCAATGGTGAAAAACAATCATGATGCGAAATCAACAGAAAAACTCTGGCAATATGAATAGTCAGAGTAGATCAACTCCCCCAAGGATAAATGGGGCAGACACAGCACAAGATCCCATGCACAAACAACTAGCTGAGATGTCAGAAATCAAATTCAGAATTTGGATAGCAAATAAGATCGAATTAGAATTCCAAACAGTAACCCAAAAGATATCTCAAGATTCAACAAATTCAAAGACCAAATGACCAAAGATTTTGACACATTGAGACAAGAAGTTGCAGCCCTCAAAGATCTGAGAAACATGTAGAATCCCTCAGTAATAGAATGGAGCAAGCAGAAAAAAGGATTTCTGACATTGAAGACAAAGCTTTCGAACGCACCCAAACTCTCAAAAAGGAAGAGAAATGGAGGGTAAAAACAGATCACTCTCTCAGACAGCTCTGGGATAATTAGAAGAAAACCAATATTCGTCTTATAGGGATCCCCGAAAGTGACAAAGTGGCTACACAAGGCACAGAGTCTCTTCTCCATGAGATTATGAAGAACTTACCAGACATGCCAAGAGATTCTGAAATTCAGATAGCAGACAGTTTCAGAACTCCAGCACGATTCAACCCGAATAAGACATCCCCCAGGCACATCATAATCAATTTCACTAAAGTTAATATGAAGGAGAAAATTCTGAAAGCTGCCAGACGAAAGAAAACCACTACCTACAAGGGGAAGAATATTAGAATAACTGGAGATCTCTCTGCTGAAACCTTTCAAGCTAGAAGAGGATGGTCATCGACTTTTAATCTCCTAAAACAAAATAACTTTCAACCCAGGATCCTGTACCCAGCTAAACTGAGTTTCACTTATGATGGAGAAATTAAATACTTCAATGACATTTACATGTTGAAGAAATTTGCTACAACTAAATCAGCTCTCCAGGATATTCTCAGTCCTATTCTCCATAAAGACCAGTGTAATCCTCCACCACAAAAGTAAACCCACCCAAAAAATTTTGATCAAATTCCAACTTTCACAGTTGCAAAAGGATTAAAAATGTCCACTGGACTCTCAAAAGGCTTATCAATATTCTCAATTAATATGAATGGTTTAAATTGTCCTCTAAAGAGGCACAGGTTGGCTTACTGGATACAAAAACTCAAGCCAGATATCTGCTGCATACAAGAATTGCATCTTACATTAAAAAACAAATATAAACTCAAGGTGAAGTGATTGTCATCTATACTCCAGGCAAATGGAAAGCAGAAAAAAGCAGGCATTGCAATCCTATTCACAGATGCAATAGGCTTTAAACCAACCAAAATAAGGAAGGATAAGGATGGATACTTCATATTTGTTAAAGGTAATACTCAATCTGATGAGATTTCAATTATTAATATTTATGCACCCAACCAGAATGCACCGCAGTTTATAAGAGAAACTAACAGACATGAGCAACTTGATTTCCTCCAGTTCCATAGTCACTGGAGATTTTAACACCCCTTTAGCAGTGCTGGATAGATCCTCCAAAAAGAAGCTAAGGAAAGAAATTTTAGACTTAAACTTAACTATTCAACTTCTGGACTTGACATCTACAGAACATTTCATCCCAACAAAACTGAATACACATTCTTTTCATCAGCCCATGGAACATACTCCAAAATCAACCATATCCTAGGCCACAAGTCTAACCTCAGCAAATTAAAAAAAATAGAAATTATCCCTTGCATCTTCTCAGACCATCATGGAATAAAAGTTGAACTCAATAACAACAGGAGCCTGCATACACAAACAAAAACATGGAAGCTAAACAACCTTATGCTGAAGGATAGCTGGGTTATAGATGAGATTAAGAAGGAAATCACCAAATTTTTGGAACAAAACAACAATCCAGACACAAATTACCAGAACCTGTGGGATACTGCAAAGGCACTCCTAAGGGGGAAATTTATAGCACTGCAAGCCTTCCTCAAGAAAACAGAAAGAGAAGAAGTTAATAAATTAATGGGACATCTCAAGCAACTGGAGAAGGAAGAACACTCCAACCCCAAACCCAGCTGAAGAATAGAAATAACCAAAATCAGAGCAGAACTAAATGAAATTGAAAACAAAAGAATTATACAACAGATCAATAAATCCAAAAGTTGGTTTTTTGAAAAGATCAATAAAATAGGTAAACCTTTGGCCAACCTAACCAGGAAAAAAAGAG
>CAUYPK010014753.1:0-35000 GCA_963574355.1 Loris lydekkerianus
GGAGACTTTACCTCTTTCATGTTTACATGGATGGAGCTGGAACATATTCTTCTTAGCAAAGTCTCTCAGGAATGGAAGAAAAAGTATCTAATGTACTCAGCCCTACTATGAAGCTAAATTATAGCTTTCACATGAAGGCTACAACCCAATTATAGCACAAGACTATGGGGAAAGGGCCAAGGAAGGGGAAGGGTGGGGGGAGGTTTTGGTGGAGGGGCCACATCTACAGTGCATATTAGAAAGGGTATAGGCGATTGCACTAATGTACGCAGCTATTATTTAACAATAAAAAAAAATTAAAAAAAAAAAAGAATTGGCCCCAAAGTAATAGTAAGCTAAAAAATCAGAATAGGAAAAAAAAAAACTAAGCAAAGACTCTACTTAAGGAACAAGATTTCACTAAGTAGGAAGCACAAAAGAAACTCAATCCCTTTAGCTATGAAGACGACATCATTTAAATCTATACCGAGATGGTATTTTATACCATTATTTTATATACATTGCCAAATAGAATACCACCAAGTGATGTGAATGCATTTTGCACGCTCCTGGTGTGTGTGACCTGGAGGAATTACTTGAAGACGATGTTACTGTACTGCCTTGAGCTTTACTCCCAACACAGCTGTCCCACTCCTAAGCAGACTCTTTAGAGAAACTCCTGAACATACATGCTGGAGGACATGTTTGAGACTGTTGTCACCTACATCGTTGATAGGAAAAACTGCAAACCCAAAGGCCCATCCACAAGAAAACAAACTGTGGTACAGTCACAGAGTGAAATATTACACCACATTGAAAAGGAACATGAACTAGTCTTAGACACAAAATCCTGCATGAAAACAAGCAACGCCAACAAGATTTTTTTTTTTTTAACTCAAAAAATGAGCAAAGCCAAACAATGCCTTGCTTGGTAATAGACATCTACGCAATCAAACCTTTTTAAAGCACAGGAATGATAAAATGAAAGTTTACATGAGGATCAACCTCTGGTAATACGTAGGGAAACAAGATGGAAACATGTACACGGGACAAGGGGTGATTCCGTGGAGCCCCACTCTCTAAGTTAGGGAAGAGCTCCTGGCTGCTCCCCCCACTTGTATACTACATCGTTCGTTCACACGGACATGTACACGGGGAGAAGGGGTGATTCCATGAAGCCCCACTCTCTAAGTTAGGGGTGAGCTCCTGGGTGCTCCTCTCACTTGTATACTATATCATTTGTTCACACTGACATGTACACAGGGGCAAGGGGTGATTCCGTGGAACCCCACTCTCTAAGTTAGGGGTGAGCTCCTGGGTGCTCCCCTCACTTGTATACTACATCATTCGTTCACACTGACATGTACACGGGAGATGGGGTGATTCCATGGAGCCCCACTCTCTAAGTTAGGGGTGAGCTCCTGGGTGCTCCCCTCACTTGTATACTACATCATTCGTTCACACGGACATGTACACGGGGAAATGGGGTGATTCCATGGAGCCCCACTCTCTAAGTTAGGGGTGAGCTCCTGGCTGCTCCCCCCACTTGTATACTACATCATTCGTTCACACGGACATGTACACAGGGAGATGCAACAATTCAGTTGGGTGCCCCTTCTTAGGTAGTGCGTTCACAGGTGTTCATCTTAGTTTTTACTCCATTATTTGAGCATATGTTACAAATACTCTTTCTGATGTCTCAAGTATTATGCAACCCAGGAATAATAACTTAGAAAGTAATGCTCAGCCTTACACAGCTCACAGTCCTCCACTGGGGAGCCTCCCTGCTGAAACGCTACCTCTTTCATAGGCAGTGAATCAGGACAGGGAGAGTGTGGGGCCTGCCCTGGCTGGGGGTAAGGAATATCTCATGGAGAAATCTTGAAAGATGAATATGCACCTGCCCACCAACTTGGATTAACAAGCTGCAGTACATGTATACTATGGAACACTTTTCAGCCATTATAAAAGACAGAGATTTGGCTCGGCACCAGCCACACACACCAAGGTTGGCAGGTTCCAACCTGGCCCAGGACAGTTAAATAACAATGACAACTGCAATAAAAAAATAGGTCTGGATTTGCTCTAGCACTCCCCAGCACCTAGTCCATTGCCTCGGAACCTTGCATGGGAACGTCATCTGAAGGATTATGGCCAATATATCCACATTTCCATGCTTTATGACAAAGAGTTTTGGCAGGTAAGTATATCCCAGCTGCTTGGGAGGCTGAGGCAAGAGAACTGCTTAAACCCAAGAGTTTGAGGTTGCTGTGGGCTGTTACGCCATAGCACTCTACCCAGGGTGACATAGTAAGACTCTGTCTCAAAAAAAAGAAAAGATAGAGATTTTACATCTTTTATATTAACCTGGATGGAGGTGAAACACATTCTTCTTAGTAAAGCATCACAAGAATGGAGAAGCAAGAATCTAATGTACTCAAAATTAAATTCAAGTGGGGGGAAGGGAGGAAGAGGAGGGGAAGGGAAGAGGAGAGGAGGGAGAGTGAGTGGTGAGTTCTCACCTAACGTGCACCGTGGAAGGGTCTACAGCACAACCCTGGGCGAGGGGCTCAAATATAACCTGGACTTGACCTAACAAAGGCAAACTAAGTAACCTCATCATTCGTGCCCTCATATTAATCTAAAATTAAAAAATAAAAATTACTCAGTTAATTTTAAGAAAGGAAAGATGAGCCTAATTTGCCAAGTGAAAGTCAAGGGAAGCATTCCAAGCAAGGGAAACAGAAAGGTCAAGGGATGAAGGGAAGGTGGACCTGTGAGGACCTGGGGATGGGGGGTTTGGAGGAGGGACAGGGAGGTGATGCTCAACAGTTCATGCTGAGTGCATTGTCCCAGTTGGGTGATGTCACGTCAAGGTCCAACTCTCACACTCGTAAAGGAACCTGCTCCTGCTTCTCCCTTCTCAGGGCTGAACCACATACCCTCCAGGGCTTCTGAAGGCAACAATGGTTTTGTTTCCTGCTTCAGATTGGTGATGTTGGCAGAGGAAGATGAGAAATTAAACACATCTACTCTCTCCTCTGTGCCAGTTTAGACAACCCACTCCACACATAAGGGTTAAGTAATCACCTGTGAATACATAGACATTAGAGCAAATGCCAGGATCACTGAGAAAATGTCATCTCATTAAAGGCACAGAGGCCAACCTAACCCTCCTATTTATGGATCTGACTATGTCTCAGGTGCACCAGTAATTTTTCAACAGGTCACATAAACTAAAGGAGCAAAAAACACACTGATAAGAGTGACACAGATAGCAATGAGTCTGACCATCTGTAGTCCATGCTGGGCAGCCTCAGTAGACATGGGCTGCAGCTTCCAGCCCCTGATGAGACAGCTAGGCCTGCGGGGAGGGCGGGCCTGGGGAGACACAAGACATCCGCACCTTGCACAGAACCTTCATCTCAAGGATCATGGCCAATATATTCACATTTCCATGCTGTATGACAAAGAGTTTGCAACAAATGAAATTATATAACAACAATAACATCTATTACTAAGTTTTTATGGTAAATAAAATATTTTAATTTACTCCTGTTTTTAAAACTCTGAACCAGCACAAGCCCATTATCATATTCACTGACATCTACTGACAAGGATATTTCTGTCTCACCCACCCAAGAATTCTGCCTCTGTCAAAAAATAGAAGGACCTTATATACCCTAGGCAAAGCTCAGGACCACATGGCAGGGGAGAGTCCTGTTATTATGCAGATAACACCATGGTCTTATGTATATTTCCATTTAAAAATACTTTTACATGTTGCATGAAAGGAAAGAAGGTTAGCACGCCCCTTGACGAGGATGGAAGACACCCTCAGGCCTGGTAACCCGCACGGGGTTAAGGCACTGCCACTCACTTCCTGGCATCTAACCATCATTCTTGCTGTGGTATATGTATACCATGGAATACTATTCAGCCATTAAAAAAGATGGAGACTTTATGTCTTTTGTATTAACCTGGATGGAATTGAAACACATTCTTCTTAATAAAGTATCATAAGAATGGAGAAACAAGAATCCAATGTGCTCAATTCTAACATGAATCCAGTAGACGATCTAATACCAGCCCACATTAGAGAAAAACGGAAATCAATTCAAAGTGGGGGGCAGAGGGATGATGGAGGGCACACCTCTTTGGGGCAGGACACAATTATAAGAAGGACTTTACCTAACAAATGCAAACTGTGTAACCTAATTCTTTGAACCCTCAATGAACCTGAAACAAAGAAAAAAAAAAAATATATATATATATATATCAATAAAAAATAAATGAAAATACTTTTACCTAAATTGTTACAATGAATTTTTCTGAAATTATATCAAATATAATAAGGTTTTGGCAGATGGGGATATTAGGAATAAAAAATGATTTTAAGGTTTTTCAGCTCTGTTACACCTCTCAAAAGTAAATTCCATATGTCCTTAAATTATGAATCAGAGAACTTTTGTTTTTGTTTTCTAGTAAGTACAAAGGATAAAAAGGCAGCTGGTAACAAGATATGAAAATCCACAGTGAGGAGGCAGTGAGCACCCAGCAGGGGCTACAAACTGGAAGGCCCTGGAGAGAGAGGAAGCTTCAGCTGCCTCATGTGAGGAATCCTATCAAGGAGGTTGTAGCAACAACGACCACTGACATTCAGTGAAATAAGGAAGAAATCAAAGCCTTAAACAGTCAAAACAAACTACAAGAGTTTTCTAACAGTGAGGCTATCATGGACGCAGGTACCCCCCAGTCTGGGTGGTCTCTTCCATTCACAGACTCAAGGTGGCCAACAATCTCGGAAAAACCAAAAAACCACCATCGAGAAGGTCTTCACATTTTTCCCACTGACACTTTTCAACCATACGAAGGGGAACTGGTGGAGTGGAGAAGTGTCTGAATGGCCCTGGGGTATGACTTGGTGGGGCAGCTGGTGAGTGGAGGTCTGGATTTGCTCTGACCCTCCCCAGCACCTAGTCCAGCGCCTCACATTCACTAGGCGCTCAGCAACTACCTGCTGAATTTAAGCAAGTGAGCCCTTTGAAAGAGCATTCCTTCCTCCTAGTGCCAAAGACACTGTTCACAGTGACTGGGTGAAGCTCAGACTTTCTGTTCATAATACTTGAAAGTGAAAGCTTCATATATACCCTTGTAAGATGCACCGCAGGTGTAATCCCACCAACCCCGCTCTCTATGTGAAACTTAGTAGGTGTGGAACGTAAATGTCTTAGCACAATAACTAAGAAAATGCCAGGAAGGCTATGTTAACCAGTGTGATGAAAATGTGTCAAATGGTCTATGAAACTAGTGGATGGTGCCCCATGATCACATTAATGTACACGCTATGATTTAATAAAAAATAAAAAAAAAAGAAAAGAAAGAAAGTGAAAGCACTGTATCAGCAGAAATGGAATTTCTCCCCTCCTAATCTGCTCTGAGATGTCTTGGTGTCCTGTGGAAAAGAACAAACTGCAAATGGAAACCCCACTAGGCTCTCTTCCCTGGGAGCAGGCTCTTGGGGGCCCATGGAAGATCCCCATCCAGGCCCCACACTGGGTCCCTTCATTTCACTCACTCAGCTAACCAGGACAGAGGATGCCAAAACAGTGCAAGCACATTAGAAGAAAAGGAAAAACTGTATTAAATAGCAATACTCAATGCTCAACATATACCAATAAGAACAGGTGAATGCAAACCATGTCTGAGCACCTCTTGTAATTGCAGAGGTCAAATGTGGCTTGAGCATTGGAATTTTAATAGTTTTTCCTTTCATTTTTTAGGCGCCCTCTGCATTTACTGAGTACCTGTTGTGATGTGTGAGTCCCTGCACTAGTTTCTGTAGAAGGGAAGCCCCTCCCCACCAGGTAGAAAAGGGCCCCTCACTCTCAGAATCATGGGGTAGGGGAGGGTCCCCCACTCTCAGGACCAAGGAGCAGGGCAGGCCTCCCACCCTCAGGACCATGTGGCAGGGGAGGGTCCCCCACTCTCAGGACCAAGGGGCAGGGCAGGCCCCCCACTCTCAGGATCATGTGGCAGGGGAGGGCCCCCCACTCTCAGGACTGAAGGGCACGGGAGGGCCCCCCACTCTCAGGACTGAGGGGCAGGGGAGGGTCCCCCACTCTCAGGACCGAGGGGCAGGGCAGGCCCCCCACTCTCAGGACCATGTGGCAGGGGAGGGCCCCCCACTCTCAGGACTGAGGGGCAGGGGAGGGCCTCCCACTCTCAGGACCATGGGGCAGGGGAGGGCCCCCCACTCTCAGGACTGAGGGGCAGGGGAGGGTCCCTAATTCTCTGGACTGAGGGGCAGGGGAGGGTCCCCCACTCTCAGGACTGAGGGGCACGGGAGGGTCCCCCACTCTCAGGACTGAGGGGCACGGGAGGGCCCCCCACTCTCAGGACTGAGGGGCAGGGGAGGGTCCCTAATTCTCGGGACTGAGGGGCAGGAGAGGGTCCCCCACTCTCAGGACTGGGGGCAGGGGAGGGCCCCCCACTCTCAGGACTGAGGGGCAGGGCAGGCCCCCCACTCTCAGGACTGAGGGGCAGGGGAGGGCCCCTCACTCTCAGGACCATGTGTTAGGGGAGGGTCCCTAATTCTCAGGACTGAGGGGTAGGGGAGGGTCCCTCCACTGTCAGGACCATGGAGCAGGGGAGGGTCCCTAATTCTCGGGAGCATGGAACAGGGGAGGGTCCCTAATTCTCGGGAGTGAGGGGCAGGGGAGGGTCCCTAATTATTGGGAGCATGGAGCAGGGGAGGGTTCCTAATTATTGGGAGCATGGAACAGGGGAGGGTCCCTAATTATTGGGAGCATGGAGCAGGGGAGGGTCCCTAGTTCTCAGGAGTGAGGGGCAGGGGAGGGTCCCTGCACGGTCAGGACCATGGGGCAGGGGAGGGTCCCCCACTCTCGGGACCATGGGGCAGGACAGTCCCCCCACCCCCGCTCTCCTGCTCAGCGCTGCCTTTGTCTCTCTTCCAGTCCGTGAGCCCTTTCTGTTTGCAAATCCCACCGAATATAGAATTTCTCATCATTTCCACTATTCAGCCCCAAAACCGCGCCCCCCGGCCTCCCCCACTGCTCCTCGCAGGCGGCCGCCGGCTGTGACTGTGGAACGAGGGGACCCCGCTGGACCCCAAAGCTCATTTCCATCTTGTGGCCCTCAGTCTGGAGCCCTCCGAGGACCCGCGTTCGTACATCAGGGGAGACACCGCACAGCCTCCGCCCGGGGGGTCACAGACCCCACCCCACGCCCCCCGGTTCCCAGGATGAACCCCGCGACCCACCCCAGTCCCCAGGACGAGCCACGCGCCTCTTGGTCCCGCTGAGTCACCCAGCCGGTGGGAGGCGGGGGCTGCTGTGCGGCCGCAGCCCGGCGCAGGCTCTGTCAGCGGACGAGGACAGCGGGGCCAGGAGAGCTGCCCAGGGCCACACTCCGGCCCAGACCCGGGACCGAAGCCCACGTCCCGCTGAGGCCACAGCCCGCGCCCCACAGGGGCAGCTCAGCTCGCTGGGGCGCTGCGGACACACCTGCTGTGCTTCACTAAGACCACAAAGAATTAAAACACATTCCCAGTAGAGATTTTTTTCCCCTAGTATGATTTTGTCAGTAAATACTTAACTAAGAATTTTTTAATGCCATGAAAGAAATCCTCATTTTAAAACACTGAGATCTAATTCTCTCCTTCGCCCCCCGGGCCGCCCCTCACAGAGGCGCCTGCCAGTCCCAGGTGGGCATTAAGTTCGGTGCCCTCCAGCCCAGATGCCAGAATTCTTCATTCACCTCCACTTCCCCTGCTGTGCCCTCCTGTAAGACTCACTCTCTCATTAACTTCCCAGTCAAATCAGGCATTTCATGAATTTTACGTGACTGGGGGAGGGACAGTTGAATAACTCAGGAGGGTACAGATCAGGGTTGAGGTCCCAAGGAGTGTGTGGTTGTCTGCTGTGCTCTCCACTGAGGACTTCTCTATTAAAAAGGGCAGAATCATCTCTTTCTCATTGATCCCATTTTTTATAAAGCACCCTTATAGAGCCCTACTGTGTTCCAGGCACTATATTAATTTCTGAAAGTAAAATTAAAAAATAGCTGTGTCAAAGTCCTCCAGGAATTCACACTTGGATACAGAGGACACCCAGGCGGTCACAGAACAAGGTGGTGGGTGGGCTGTCACACAGAGAGTGCCCAGGGGCAGCCGGAGGAAGGCACAGCTCAACCCGGGAAGCCAGGAGGGACACACAGCTGAGAAGAAACTTAAAATGCACCTTGAATGAAGATCTGGCCATTCCAAGGCAGCCGAGTGGAAGGAAGCGTGTTCTGGGCAAAGAGAAAGGAGTGTGTGGCTCTCACGGGGGACAGTGGTGAGTACCTGGTGTAGCTGGACCCAGGCATAACAGAGGGTTGGGATATGAGGACAAAATGGGTTATTTGAAGTATTTGTAGAAACTCTTGTTTAAGACCTAAACAGCTGAGCAACCAGGAGTTATGGCATGATACAATCTGGAGTCTGAAAAATAACTAAAAGTTTCTGTGGATGAGAGCTAGAAGAAGGGGAAAGCGGAAGTTATCACAGTGTGGCGGTGCCGGGGACAATGTGGTCCTCACCTCACCACGAGAACCTCGCCAACAGCAGACTTTCCACGCTGTTCCAATTTAACTGAATTTGTCTCACTGGCACATGGACCCTAAATACTGAGCAACTATTAAAATGCCATCACATTATCAACTTTGAGAATTCTCAGTTGTCTGATCAGGGTTAAGACATGGAACTAACTAGCTTAATGTCTGCATCCAGCTGCTCTACCCCACACCAACCATCTCCCACACACTCTCTCATCCACTCCACACCACAGTCCTTTAAGACCAGTCCCTGCACATTGTACACAGGAGGAAAATCATGCTCAGAGTAAGTAATGAATAAACTTACCCAACTAGGGATGATGCCAGCATTGGCATTTGGTGTGCATCTAGCTTAAAGTCATCTGTACATTTGGAACATGTGACAGGGCAGAGCGCTGACTAAGCTGCCTCCTCCCTGACCAAATATCTCAGAAGAAGACTCATGGGAGTGTGGGGCAGGATCCCTGGCCTGGAAGGAAGAGCTTGGACACTGGTTTCATTTTTTTACTGCACATGGCAGCGAACCACAATGAGTCAGATGTTGTCATGGTGCATTGCGTAATTCCAGGGGGGCATTCACAGCTCAGCTACTCTTGGTTATTTCCAGTTCACTAAGAAATGGACGAGATCAATGGCTCGGCTCGGTGGGTTGACTGGGGTGGAAAACTCATTTAACTCTTAATACCATTAAATATTTAACAGTTTTACAAGGAGGCAACGTCACAGTTCATGACATATTTGGCTGCAGGTGCTCTTCCCCCAAACACTGGTAAATTTCTGACTCTGAAGTTTTATTTGAGTCCAGAAATCCAAAATCTGCTTCAGCCAATCTACCTGAAGTAGTGTCTGTCAACAGAGAGGTACAATGTCATCCATGGAGACTTTAAAGTTTTATTTTATTTTTATTTTTTTGCAGTTTTTTGGCCCAAGGCCAGGTTTGAACCTGCCACCTCTGGTATATGGGTCTGGTACTCTACTCTTTTGAGCCACAGGTGCTGCCCCCAGACTTTAAAGCAGGCATCCTCAAACTTTTTAAACAGGGGGCCAGTTCACTGTCCCTCAGACCATTGGAGGGCCGGACTATAGTTTTTTGAAAAAAAAACTATAATATGAACAAATTCCTATGCACACTGCACGTATCTTATTTTTAAGTACAAAAACAAAACGGGAACAAATACAATCACACTGCCTCATGTGGCCCGCGGGCCGCAGTTTGAGGACCCCTGCAAAGTTTTAAAAGGAAAAGCAAATGAAGCTAGTTCAGGATAGCTCTTTTCTTTCTTTAAGGTGAGAGCTGGGGCACAAATGAAGCGTGCCACGGTAAATAGGAGCTGTGCTCACTCGCAGTCATGCACTGTAGCCATTAAGCCTTAAGGTCTTAAGGTACCAGCAATGCATATGATAAATTTCTCAGAAACATCCCAGCCATAACATGGTTCTCGCTGATTGCTCATTTACCCATAATGCACGCTGTCATAGCAAAGCCTGACAAATGACAGGGTAAGCTCAGGTTATTTTTTACACTGACTGCCAAGCCCCTCACCTCAGATTATTCATTTATTAGGGCAATCACTGAGGTCTGGGTACTTAATATTGTTTTCACCAAATATGAAAATGATCTACTTGCCTATTCTTCAGTTCCTCCTAGGGCCAGCCACTTATCATCAGCTCAGGATGAATGACTGCTTCATTATGGCTGTAATTTATGAGGTGTTAGAAGTGAAGAGCCACGCCTAGAGACTTCAAGCTTTAATATGGATTAAAATAAGATAATCAATCAAGCTAATACAAATTTTCCCTCAGCATTATTTCTGGTTTTGAAATAGCTAAATAATTTGGAGAGGGGGTGTTAAGCCATGTTGAATATCTCATTATCCAACAACAGGCGCGTGTGTCTGAGACGTTATGTGAATAAATACAGGATGTGATACTACCTGGGGGGAAAGGGTATAAAATGAACCACCAGCTGTGATCAGCTGAAATCCTTATTTTCCTTAATGGTGTCAGATAAACTGGAGACCAAAGAGTCTTCAAAGCAGGTATAAACTTGAGTGGCCTATTGTATCCGATTTTCTTATTTCTCTATAAGAACATTGTAGAATAATTGCTGCTGTTTTACTTTCCTTATTCTCTCCACAATAAAGAACTTAGGCTGGGAAGAAAAGTTATGTCTCAGTAACGTCTCAACAATTTCGCTTTTTCTTTTTTTAATGTCTGAATCAGAATTTCACAACTCATAATTTGGACAAGAGCAGCCTCTTGTTGTGTCCAGGGAATAAGGAGCATTTCCTACTAAAATAGCATTACCGTCTTTAAATGACTTCTTTCCTGGTTTGTGCCTTGATTTTATAGTTAATAGGCTATGCCAGAACAAATATTATTTCTAAATTATGTGTCATGCTCAAAACACTCACATAAACCTATTTGACCACTTGAGTAAAAAACCTTTGAAGATTATTTGGGAAGTTCACAATTTAATGCTTTAAACACATACCACCAGGAAGATAATCACCAAAAGAATTAACAAATACACAGTCTAAAGCCTAAGACACTACAGTGCTAATTAAAAACCTCCCCAAAGTTCTTGCCATTTTTCTAAGACCCAGTTCTTTGCAGGTGAGACAAATGGGACCCTGCCGCCTCCAGGCAAATTTTGAAGGATACTCCAGCAAGGCCTGGTGACTGGAACTGCTCAGCCTTGAAATTAACATCCCCAGGAAAGACCTTTTCCTCCCCTCCAGACAACAGCAGCTTACATCTTCAAGACAAAACAGGAAAAAAACAATGATGACAGAAATGGGCCAGAGAAGACAGTTCGAGTAGTCACTCTGTGGTCTCTTGAAGGAGCCTTCATCTTTTTTCCTTCAGAGACAGCCTGGAGAACACACGGAGCCTGATAATGGCTTCGGTCAACATGGCCAGTCTCCCCACTTCCTCATACACACCCCACTGAGTCTACCTCAAAGGAGGAAAAGCCGGGACTTTCATAGAAGCCCTGCGTTAGGAGCGGTTATTACAAATTAAGCCAAGACTCTGCGTAAGAAGAAGAGGATCTTTCACAAGCTCATAATGGGAACTGAATGCAAAAACCATATAATTGTAATCTGGGGTAAGGCAACCAATGATATGAAGTATTTCCACTTGGTGTAACTGTTTTCCATTCAGGATTATTTCCAGCAGTAAAATCCCCTGGAATGTCACTCAGACTGGTTTAAGTTAAATTCCAATCTTTGTTAGCTAAGGGACATTTTTTTATCTGGTCATCTTTCTCCACCCTACATATAATTCAACAACTGTGCTTCAACAGGGATAGAACAATTTAAGCTCTGCAGTTGTTCTGAGTGTGTGTATGTGTGAGTATATGTGTATGTGTAAGTGTGTGTGTGTGAGAGAGAGAGACAGAAAGAGAAAGCTTTTCATGCTGTATATTTGGGTAGAAAATGAGTTTCTCTTTCTCTTTCTCTCTCTCATGTGGACCTTAGAATCGAGATAGTTAAAAAAATATGAACATGCATGATTACTTATTAATTTTTTAACTCTACATATATCTTCAGGTATCTCATATCATCCATGGCATCAATTATGGCAAATTTCCCAGTTTCTCTTATACCTGTTTCTACCAGGTTCCCGATAGCAAGGGAAAATATTCCAGGTCCCAGCGAGCAATGTTACCATCACTTATATTTTGTATGCTACACTTCAGAGCCATGTCTTCAGTGTACAGAGCCACTGATTATCGCTGTGATTTTTATTTCTGTGTTAAATATACTTAGCACAAAATATTGTTTAAGAATGAAAGAAAATATCTTGCATGTTTAAAACACACAAATCGCCTTCCAGAGAGACCTAAGGCCCCATCGCTGTCTGAAAATTGAGAGTGTGAAGATGGAGAATTGTTTTCCCCCTCACCTCTGCTTCTCTGCTTATACGATGAAATTTTCAAATAATTCCTCCTCTCAAAGTACCGTAAGTCTCTAGTAATGCCTTTTTTATGTTTGTGATCCCTCAGGGTGGCCCTTCCCAAGTAATCATCATCAATAATAAAAATCTCTGAATAGATCAAACTTCCCACAGAAGTCAATCGATATTAGCAGGTGCTTTGGTGAGCCACGATTGTCACTGCTCACGCCACACTCCCACCTACCTCCAGTGGGCTGCTAGGGCAGATTTGCTTTCTTTTAACCGCCAAAGGAGGCTGCTTAGGAAACACAGACCTTTCATCCTCGGCACAGCAGAACATAAATTATGTAACAATTTCAAAGATTACAAAGGGAATATGCGAGAAAGCCCTTGGTAAACAGAAATATGTTGCATAAACCTACCACAGATCAATGCTGCTGCAATAGTTTCTTTTTAATCACATCACTCATCTTCCTTCATCCCTGGGTCAGAATCTAGAAGACACTTACATTGCATTTGAATTCACTGGGTCAGTTCTCAGAATAGAAATTAAGTATCTATCGTGTAGGGGAACACAACACAGGCAGAGGTGTGTCCTGAGTGTCCCATCTTTGCTTTCTGGGAGCTCACAGTGGAGCACAGCTACAATTCTGCTCGGTGCTGGCTTCAGAGGGGCCAGGTTCCCGCAGGACCTGGAACTGACTGATATTAATCACACCGCCCTCCTTGTGTTTGTTGAATGAGCAAGTAGAGGAATGCATGCCTCACTGGAGGTATCATACTAAGCCTGGTATCAGCCTTACTCTCATCAGCTACTAAAAATTAAAGTATTTCCATTTTTCTATAGTATTTGAAAATAACATTAAAAATCAAATTATTTTTAATAAGCTGGGCCTAAGAAAAAGCACATACAGGTACAGATTTCCCCCTGCCTCTCACTCTCCAATCCTTTACTGCAGAGTTGCACACAGACCCTTAAATGATGGCTTTGGGGAGAGGCAATTTCTCAAATGCAAACACATACATTTTGCTGAATAAAACTCTGACATGAACAGAGTAAGAAATGGTAACTTAGATATAAACTGCTAAGTTACCAATTAGCTTCTTAAAACAATTGAAAGTCACAGCGAGCCCTCAATACACAGAGGCGGTTAATTAATTAACATTGGATGTGATTAATAATGGGCCTCATTTAATAGCAAATACCTGGCTGCAATGGCTGCATGACAGAACAAAAACCCTTCTGAGAGCAAGCAACTATATTTATCCTGATTGTGTTTGGGATTTTAACATGTTTCGCACAGGCTGACAAATGGCCTATTAATTATCTAATGTTGTCTGACAACAACAGCTTGATAAAGATGTATGTTTTTGAATCGCTGGATGGAAATTGCTGGAGAAGAGCCCCAGAGGGGCCTTGCTGTCCTAAAACTGGGCTCCAAGCCACAGTGACAGGCCAGACAAAGCCCTATCTCCTGCCACAGCCTTCGCAGATAAAATATGGCTTGGCATTAAGGACTTTTTTTTTTTTCTTTCAGAAAACTGCTTCTGCAATATCTGATTAGGAAAAGGAGGAGCAGGTCTTTACTAAATTGGGGTTAAGGCATAATCAATATCATATATGGAATGTCTGGCCTATTCTGCATAAACCAGGCACTTCATATTATTAAGGAGTCTATGATGCTGAGGGAGCACATGGCAGGACACTGCAGCGCTCTCCACTCTTTTTATTTAGAAGTTTATCTTCCAACCTGTTTGACAGCTGCTCCTAAGTGGTTTCACAGTGCCAAATTATTTTTATGATTGTTTGATGTTTTATTCTCCCATTTCAGTTAATGAGATAGGATCCCACAATGACCATAATTCAGGGCTGTCAGAACTAAAAAGCATGCTTGTGGCAAGAGAGCCTGATGGTAAATAAGGCTAAAAGCAATGGATAATAAAAAACTCTGTTATCAGAGGCGCCTTTGCAATCAAAACCTGTTGGGGTCAGACCTTCCTTTCTTTGTGTGGCTTCTGGATATTCCCGAGCCACCTCCAAGTCCCTCTCTGCCCTACTCCATCACCCATTTCCACTCTGCAAACAAGTCCACATTTCCCAGGAAAGGCTTGCGAGGAATGATATTAACTAAGAGATGTTAGAAGGTCTTAAGGATCTCGAGTGCTATATTCTAATTAAAGGGCTTGTGCATCATTTCCAGTGCCCAGCAAGCAATTTATCATACACTGGGAGAGAGAAATTGTTCAACAAATAACCTTTACCAGAGTCCTGAGAAGGGCTTCATAATTGAAATCCCTAATGGTTTTTCTGGGAACTTTTATTAAGGTTGAAGCTTTTTTTTTTTTCCTTTACTTCTCCCTCAATAGTTTATAGAAACTTATGGTTATAATGTAGCAGCTTACTTTCAGAAAAGGAAGCCCCTCATTAGTTATATGTACAAATGCCATTAAGTATGAACAAGGCCATTTTTGCTAATATGCAACAGTCTAGTGGTTTCCCTAAAGAGTTTTGTTTGATCTCTATTATTCTTTTTTATTTTATTGTTGCTCATGAAAAAGCTTTAAGAGAGATGAAGATGCCTACATTTGGAATTATTTTTTATCATCTTACACTAACGTTCTTTATTACCTTACACTAAGTCTTTTAGTGGAACATCATCTTTGAAAATGTGATGAGAAAAAAATTCAACATCACTACCCAATTGGGTCTATAACATAAATTACTGTTTAAAACTTAAAAAAATGAAAAGCAACCACTTTCCCAAACAATAGTTTGTTCTTTCTGCACATTTCAAATAATGGTCCTTCATCAGAAGAAAATAACACGGCAAAAATTCAGGTAAAAGTAGTCCCATAACTAATTACAAATCCTCGTGCAGAAACACTCCCTGATGAGTAGCACAGGTTCGCTGCTTTATAAATACTTCGGGCTTGCCAGTAACCCCAGTTTTTATCCCACATCTAAGCCATTTGTCTCTTCTTACAATCAGCCACATCTCTGTGGTGTCCTCGTGTCTGAACACGTTTTACTTACTACGTGTTTTCCAGGATATAAAACTCAGGCATGACACATCCTCACAACGTGAACGGAACAATGACACGACCAAACAAGGATGGAAAAAAATGTTTTTAAATGGGCTAAGTGTCACCATGAGGTTAGCCCCAGAGAGCTCAAGTCAGAAAAACCAAACAGAAGAAGTAAAGGACAGGCATGGATATGTTGTGTGCAACTGTCGAAGACACAGCCCTCCTGACACTCTCATGTGACCCCAAATTCCCTACTGTTATGCAAAGAAACCGCACCTCTAACTGAGGGATATTCACATCCAAGCTAAAAATCATGTCTATCTCCTCATTTATACTGAGACTTCTCTAGGGAAAAGCATAGTGGTCCCTAATCAGGGCCGGTAATGGCGCATGAGTTGGTAGAAAAACTTTGACAGTTCAATGAGTGGTTTCTATTAAAGAGATCATAGAATTTAAAAGGTAAAGATTATTACTCTGTGATTGATGAGTTGTCACCTCCCTGGAATTATCCTATAACCCGAGAGTATCTCTATGAGAAGTATCCTCAGGGTTCAGTGCCATTCACAGGTGAGGGCAGCCACCTGAAAAACCACAAGCATGTCTGGGAACTCCCAGGACAATAAACATAACTGCAAGCCACGGGTGGGGCACATACCCTTGGGAGCGCCCCTTAACTGTCAGAGCTGACTCGCACACGGCTCCTCCTGAACCTTCTGTATGAAACTCAGGAATGCTCAAAGCTCTGAGACACTGACCACTCCCCTGCCATCATCTTGGTATGGTTTGGTTTGCTGTACCGAGACCTACTGAATCGTCTGCACTTTAACAAGCCCATCCATGACTCAGATTCCCTGCTCTGGGAGAAAGACCTTGGACCATCTCCTGGTGCCTTCCATCAGCCCCTCTGTGAGGTGCAGCCATGCTCCATGGTTCTCTTGGACCCTGTGCTCATGCTAATACTATGCTCAAAGTTTCACCACTATCCGTAATAAGCAGACTACTCCACCAGGACTGTTCCCCTGACCCCGGGAAGGAGAGTCCACCCATGTTCTCCCTGGGGCACTTTTCCAGTAGAATGCTGGACAGGGAAGTGCACAGGTGGGCTGGATGTGCTGCTGTCTCAGCACTTGTGACTAATGTCCCACCAGTCCTGCCAGGCTCACAGTGCCCAGCCCAGTTCGTGGCTCCACTGCTGTTCTCCACAGCCAGAGCAGCTCCCGACAGTCCCTTCCAAACCCCTCATCCCTTCCCAGGAGGACCAGAATTTCTACTAATTTACACCCCACACATGGCATGTCACTTATAGAAGGCTACTGGCTGTTGAGATACTCAAGAGGATTTTTTTCCCCTTTAAGAACTTGGAGGGCTTAATTTTGAGCTATGATTGTTTGTTTGGGCTCTCTGTGCAAAAATTCAGCCAAAAGAATAAGAAAAAAAGCTACTTAAGAAGATAAAATGACTAAGTCAGTCAGCACAGTACCTAAAGGGAGGAGGGTCACCCTCGAGCAGATAAAAGGAAGGAGAGAACAGCCTGAAAATAAGCCAGGCCCTCCTGCCTGATCACATCAGACCAATTTGTGTGGGTGCTAAGAAGCAGGATGTTTGTAAAAGAATAGAAGAAATGAACCACAGTCGTTTTTGGTTGTTGTTTTTTTTTTTTTTTTTTTGGCTCCAGAATTATGTTTTGGACCCAAAAAAGATTATCCCCTCAAATAGAATCTTTGATGTCCATATTTGAATAATGGATGTGCCCAATTATTACTAAAAATGTCATCTCTGAAACATGAGGCCCCGTGCCTAGGATGCCATCAGCCTTGCAGCCACACACCACGGATTTGGGTTTCTCATTTTGTTTCCTCTTATCCTTCCTCTCTCTCCCCCCGTGGAATAAGAGCAAATGTCTCTGTATTATTCAAAAGCATGCACAGAAGTGTGATGTAACCTAAGCTGGGTTTTCAGGTGTTCCTTTTTCCAAGCACGAGGAAAGAAAATAGATGACACCACAAGTTTAATACTAATTGATTTATTACCTGCCTAAGCAAATCCCAGGCTGCACAATGGCAGGCTCGGACTTAAAGCAAATGATTTACAAGATAATGTTTGACTCTGGGAAAGGGTAATCAGATCCAGATACAATGGATGATAGGATAATTGAGAAGAAATAAAAGAGGATAAATTGCCATGTGCTAATGAGTTTACAGGCCCTAATGGGAAGGACATCAGTTTTAACACTCAGGTTATGAGCGAGGAGCAAGTCTCTTTCTTTCTGCCCCCCCTCCTTCAGCTGCTGAAGAGGTAGCGCTGAAACAAACCAAGATTAATGGTATCCCACTCATTTACTTAGCCATTCTTTACACCTCAGAAAGCTTCCTGCATTAAGCACAGAAGGCTGCGGCGTCCTGCATTAAACATGCAGGGCCGTGGAGCTTATCTTTGAAACCAACGCCGCCCGAGCAGGTCCTGCTAGCAGGTGCCACCTGCCCCCGGGGCCCGGGCGAATGTTTGTGGCCCGACACAGCAGCAGCAAGCCCCCTGCCTCCCGGGTCTGGGGGTCTCGGGCCTGCCGAGCCGACAGGGCTGTCTCGAGGCTGCGGCCTAACCCGGAACGCCCCGAACCCCTCCTGCAACCTGCGCGCACTCGCGCTCGGAAACGGTCGCTCGAGCAGCAGTCACGTCCGGCCTCATGATTCATTTTTATACCTCACTCTCCCGCCACCCCGCATCACCAGCGAGGACTGGTGACACTTTATTGGTGTTTTTGATTACTGCTATAGCCGTCTAAATTTTTCACAGGACCGGGGCCTCTGGTCCCAGCGCGGCCGCCCGAGGACTGAGGGCGCGGGCAGCGCAGGGCGGGGGCGCTGCCGGGAGGCGAGCGCGGCCTCGGAACGTTCCCCCCAGTGACGTTGAACGTGCTGCGTCACAGCAGCTCCGGCCGCAGCGCCCCCTGCAGGCAGCTCCGGTGCCCGTTTACCCGCGTCTGAACGCCCCTGGCCCAGGCCCGGGCCGCGGGTCCCCAGGGCCGCTTCCACCTGCACAGCCCTAGAGCGTTGCCCACCCAGGTCTGCCTGGGGCGCCGAGCGCCTGCCCCACGGTCACTGGGCTCATCTCCGCCAGACAGTGATGTCACAGCTAGATCAGAAAGCCTGAGCCAGTGATTCTGCTCTAACCATGATTATTTTCTCAACCTGGTCGTGGCGAGAGCAAGGTTCTCGGGACTGCCTGCACATTGACCCCCTGCCCGTTTCCTGAATCAAGGCAGTGTCCCCGTGAAGGCAGCCACACCGGTACGGGAGATATTTAGGAACTCCTGGGTTATTTCAAGTTTCTGACAATATTAATAACACGGTACTGGTTCATGTTAATTTGAGAAACCAGCAAAATCATACTAAGTTTGTCATCCTTGCTTAACACTTTGCTGCGTTTTTACCTGGAAAGTTGACTGGATGAGGATGAAGGTTGTTGTTAGTTAACTGGAAATATCTGCAGTCATGTAGGAGGGACCGTTTGCTTCGCCTCATTTTAATTACGATGCTAACTACACAGGTTTCTAACATTTTTTAGGCTTCTTTTTCTCTCCACTTCCTCTGTCCCCTGCCCTAAATCCTGTATTTCCTTACCTTGCAACTTTACTTATTAATCTTTTACATAGCAAACCTGTTCTCAGGAGTACTGAAGGAAACCTCCAATTCAGGCCAGCTCCATTCTGGTTGAGCTCTTACAGTTTCTGAATTAGAACTGTGATCCTGTGTCTTATACTACTGAGGGGAAAGCTCCTGCTGCCGGGCCACGGGGAGGCATCTGAGAGTGGGATCCCTGTGTGCTCGGAAAGCTACAGCTGATCGTTTTCATTTTAGAAAAGGATGCTGTACTCTCATTTCAAAAAATTTAAGACTAGGTTTTCCCTGTGGTAAGTAAGGGCCCAGTTTCTCACGCAGATAAACTGAGTCTTGAGAGTTGTTCTGTGGCTCCTAAAGGTCATAGAAAGAGCAGAGAAGCTGGGAACCAGTCCTGGGATGTCTGACTCCCACGTCCCCATCGGGAGTACAGACAATAACGACACCCTTCATGAACCGAATCCAAAAATTGTAAAAGATAAGTTGTTTCCTTATATTGTTCAAAGAGGAAAAAAAGGAACCGCTTTCCCACAGAGAGCAAACAAATAGTGGCTGGGCCCTCTCTTCATCCTATAGAGCTCCATGTGAGAATATTTTTTTTTTCTTATGTGAATTCTTAAAAAGTCAGTTTGGATCACTGCCTAACTTACAGAACATTTCAGAACAGACCTATTTTTTGTCTAAACAATGGAAGTATTGGGTCATAGAATTTCAGAGTTGGAAAAGACCTTGGCGATCGCAGAGTTCAACGCCTTATTTTATAAACGGAGAATCAGAAAGAGTAGATGGCGCAGACCTGTTGGCAAGACACTCGTAACAGAGGCAATTAGATAAATTAAGAAACTAAACGTGTTTGCATGAACGTCCCAACCGTTCCATGACAAAAGTGCAAGAATGTATTATCTGAAACACGTTTATTATTTTACACACAGGACTTGGATTCTGCCCTTCTAAAGAGTCAGAGCAAACCTTACGGACGATGGATTCTGGACCAGCTGGGCTGCCACCAGGCCAGCCTATCACAGACTTGTGGGTCCAGGTTTTGTCAAGAGCTAAAAAGGAAATAGGGTGAGCGTAAAATGTGGTACAACACAGAGATAGAAAATGGCCAGAAACACTCATAAAGGGGAACTGGATAACCTGCCAGGAAGTGTGAGGCACATGAGAGACCCCAGGCTCAGGGGTCAGCTGGCTGAGGCCTTTTTGGAAAATATTCTTTCTTTTTTATTTGGTGCCCTCCTTGCCTTCCTGTTGCTTCCCAGGCAGTAAACCTGTGGCCTTAAACACCAACTCGTGAGAAAATACTTTTTTCCTGGAACAAACAAGCAGTTATACCGAGAGGACCTTCTCCCAAGAACATGGCACACTGACATTGGATGCAGCGGTCCAGTGCTGCTGAGGCCGGGGCTTCTGTTTTTCCCAACCCCCTTATTTTCCTATTTTGTCTACCATAGGAATTAATTGCGAGCTTGCAAAATGAGCAACTTCTAAATTATTTAAACTGTTTTCCCATCTGATTCATCATCTGAGGCGAAATGATGATGGAGACAGATGTCCAAATAAATGTTTGTAGAAAGACATTTTTACACACAACAAAGACGCCAGCAAACACAAGGCTTTGTGTTGCTGCCCAGAGGAAGCTGACCTCCATGACTAAGTTTTGAAGAACTCCAGAATTTTAGAACTGCAAAGAAATTTGTGCCTGCTTATGCAGAATCTCTTCATTTTTCAAAGAAGCAAATTTAGGTTTCAGTTTTCAGAGATCTAGCAGAGGTCACCTAACCAGTAAATAGCAGAGACAGACCTCGGCTAGTTTGTTTCCCGGCAATTCTGGACCAACACACTTACAGTCATAAAGAAAAGCAGTGGAACAACACCAAGCATAGCTCTCCTTCCTGAAGAGAAAGGTTCTCAGAAGGGATGGTGTGAAATGAATCGTAGGTGCCTGTGGGTGTGAAGGTGACAGCAGCTAAGAGCAGACAGCACAGGAGGGGGTCTTCAGCCTTGAAGGAGGGTCTGAGTGATGGCGTTCTCTGGGAATCCAGGACCTCAGCCAAGTCCAAGCACCTTACAGACCAGTGAGAGCAGGGGAACCCTGGCGAGCCAGTTTCATGCCAGGTTGACATTGAGTCACAAAACAAATGACAGACTGGCATTTTCATCACAGAGCTACCTTCTGCATTTATTAGAGAACTTTGTTTTCCTCTTCAAATTCACTATCAGAACAAAAAACTGGGCTCTCAATCACCACACCCTGGTGGCATCCAGGAAGCAAATCTCAAGACACCTCTGAGAAGATTTTCCAGGACCCTCAGTGAGAGACACGTTCTAATCCCACTACACCCTGAGGCCAGCTGAGACGGCCAGCAGGCGCCAGCGACAGCCTGTACTTTCAATCAACAGGTAACAGCTCCATGTGCCAGATTTCAAGCATTACATAGATGCAACTTTATTCTTGCACAGAAGTGCCCAGCTGTTGCTGAGACAACTGCACACCTGCTTCATGTCAGACACCAGATGTTCCCTTCAGAGTCTTCCACACCTGCCTGCAGGCAGAACCCAGCAGAGAGGGAAAAGAGTTCTAGGGAGGAGCTCCCTGAGAGCAGGGAGTAGGGGGTTTGCTTTTACATCATGATATCTTTAGTATGTACTACACCGCCTAGGACATACCTGCTCCATACATGTCTCTTACACGTGTTTCTGGAATTCATTCAATAACACTCAAATCAGTTAATTTTCCTACTTAGTGTGATGCAAAAAAAAGACCTGAAATTTTTATACTATGTCAATTTTGTTTATCTATGTTACACTGGGCAAATGTCCTTATGGGAAACAATCTTCAATAGTTGTCTGAGATGTTTTTCTTTCAAATTCAGCGAATAATACTGCCATATCATAATGAATGCCTTAATGGTAGACTTTGTACATGTGTATGCCAAATGCAAATATAGTTTTACATTCTCGATTTTAACAAAACTTATTTTTAAAATGTCTTAAAAACAAAATTTTCCTGCACCTAAATTATTTGATTATGAAATCTGTTTGAAAAAATGCAAACGTTTAACAGCACACTCATAGGTAGGATGTATGGACTAATATTGTATATACGAAATAATATACTGAGATTTAAGGACATGGTTTTGACAGCCCCGTCCAAAAGGACAGGAATTTTTTCTGTTAATGGGCATAAAAACGTATTTTTATCATTTAAGCTAATGAACCACTTGGACAAGTGCTCCATTCAAAATATTTCATGAACAGTGTGGACACACATTGACGTATCTGTGAGAGCGTACAAAATAACACGTGAAATTTTACAATGCAGTTTAAGTGTAAGGAAATGGACTCCCTTTCCCAGGCATGGGGCATTAAAAAAGAAACCACCACCTGGGAAACGGGGGGATTAAGTAGAGATTCCTTTACAACATCATTCATCTTGCACAGATATTAGTTTGATGCCCACGTGAAAACATAAAAACTCCATCTGTTCCCTGGGCATACTTAGTTTGCTGATCAGACGCTTTGTTTTAAAGATTAATTGTAGTGGTTATGTTACTTATTACAACTGAAAAAGAGTGTAAGATGGAGCTTGGCATCTGGCTTTGCAAAAAGTGTGGAGCAACACTGAAGCGGGAGAGTGTCATCTCTGCTTAGATGACAAAGAACCAGGAAGCCAGATTCTGCCTCCAGAGAGATGAGCTTCAATTAGCATGAGCAGAAACAAAAACAAGAGAATTATTACATTTTGAACTCTAATATCATTCCTCCACACACTTGAACATTTAATGATCTAGCCCTATCAGAAATTTTGTGTAACTTGTTCTACTTTGATAGCAGAACTTTCAATCTATCCACATACCGAGTTATACATTTAAAGTGTTAAATTTCTTCACTTGTCACTGGATTTAGGAGTAGTTAGGCAAGTGCAATGACAGACCCTCCATTTCCTCTTAAGTGGTAACTGCATCTTTACCGTCATGGGGTCAGATGCCAGTACCTGTGCCTTATATTTTTATTAAACACACTTTTGTGCTGGATGCCGTGCCTCACACCTATAATCCTAGCACTCTGGGAGGCCAAGGTGGGAGGGTCACTTGAGCTCAGGAGTTTGAGACCAGCCTGACCAAGAGGGAGACCCTGTCTCTACCAAAAATAGAAAAATTAGCTGTTCATCATGGTGGTGAGCACCTATAATCCCCGCTACTGGGAGACTGAGGTGGGAGGATCACTTTAGCCCAGGAATTTGAGGCTCCTGTGAGCCAGGCACACCGTGGCACTTTAGCCCGGGCAACAGAGCAAGATTCTGTCTAAAAAAAAAAAAAAAATTGGTTAGTTCCCATTTAATAGTAAGCACATGAAGTGTTTCAAAACAGTTTCCTTTAAGTCTCAGAATGTAAATGTATGGTTGCACTTGGCGTATGCATTTAATATAAAGCCCACCTCTATGACAGTCTTCATAGCCACACTATTATTTGTTGGATCTGGAACAAAAGCAAATCTCAAACCACTGTGCGAAACCCTCCGTCCATGAGGACATCTCACAGGGTAGATCTCAAACTCTCTGCCTGCCTGAAAGCACCTGGGACCACATTCATTGCTTACTGCTTTTACTTATCTGGTTCTATCTGCTTTTTCTAATCCTCACTGGATTAGAGTCAACACCTTAGAAGGGGCAGGACATGGGAACAGGGGAGAAAATTCCTCAGCAAACCAAAAGGTCACTGTGTCATTCATTTAAATCAATTGGACTGTACGACCACATGTATCTCCTCAAAAGTTATCTTTATTCACAAGTCGGTCTCTGCATATAGCTGTCCCGTTTCAGGTAAGTAAGAGGAAGCGTTGGTCCACCAGTGTTCACAGCCATAACCATCAGACCTTTGTCTGTGACAAATAAAATATCCAAGTTTTCCCATGTCTCATAAAAATTAAACATTAAATAGGAAATTAAAAAGTGCTTAGTGATTTCTTCAGCCTTATGCTCACAGTGTCAGGCTCGAAATGTCGATGGCAAATATATTGATGTTTATATTGTTGGAAATGTGTCCTTGCCCATTCTTTATTACGTGGCCTTCAAAAATCTTATAAGCAATTTATATTAGAATCAGAATAAGACACAAGATACTTATTACTAACAAATTTCCTAATTTCAGTTCTTTTAATCCATATATTTATACTTTAAGGTGCCTCTTGGGTTTTAAATTCTTCTATTCTTGAGACAAACCTTGTTCAAAGGTTAAGAGCATGAATTTTGAGGCCAGACTGCCTGGTCTCAGCTCTGCTACTAATTAGCTGTGATCTCTTGGGCAAGTTTCTTACCTTCTTTGTATCACAGTTCTCCATTTGTAAGACTTGGGTAATAATATCTGTTCCTTAGGATTGTTATGAAGATTAAATGGGTCATTATGTGTGAAGTGCTCAGAACAGTGGCTGCACTCAGTAAGCTCTCTGTAAGTGTTCATTATATAAATAAAATAAAATGTAAACCTTAAAGACAGCCACTGATTAGATTCCATTTGGATGATGCCAGATAAATGGCCAACACTTTGTTTGTCTTAGATTATCATCAAAATGCGATCTCTCTCTTTTGACGCTGATTTTCTCTGTTTGTTGACATCCATTTTAGCATAATGACATCATTTCATTTCGCTTCGGCCTCAGCTGTTCACAGTGCTACCAAACACTCGGTTTACGTTAATTTATCTTTCACATTTTGATGTGGCTTTCTCACTGTAGGAAAATCCCCACAACATACTGACCAATTTTATCTCTACAAAATTCAACGTTGATTACTTCTAAAAATACCTGTAAAAATTACAAACTCAATTACAACTCAGCTGGTGTTTTAAATGTTTTCTTCTTTTGCCCCATTATAGATACTCTGGCTTCAGCTCATAATAGTCGGAACATAATCTTTACGGTTGACATGATCCTTTTCAAGGAAAGGTTCTTCAAAAACTACACTACGTAGGAACTGAACCATGACGCAGTCATGGTGTAAAACCACGTCTCTGTACAAACCGTGTCATTAAAACTTGCATGTCTGCTTTACTATGATTCTACGGTTGTATTTTGTTGCCTTCTGAACACTTGAGATGTAAGATTTGAAGAAAATATAAACAGAGAGTGGAATAGAGTTCCTCACCACCCAGTGCTGACGCTGGGCTAGGAAGCCATGAAGCCAACAGGTGACCTCCCCAAACCCAAACACTTGACATGTGTATGCCAGTTAGACATCCAGCTAAATACAGTCTGCACTGATATTAGTATTTAGAAGCAGGTCCTCCTCAAAGAAGCCTTGGCCCACACCCCTGACCCGTCGCTGGGCTCTCCTGCAGCCAGGGGTGGGAGCTCGCAGTGAGGGCCCCGTCCGCGCTCGGCTGAGCTTCCATCTGAGCGCCAACAGCAAGATAAATGAAGGTCTGGCTTGCTGGAGTACTGGTGGTTTGGGGGCTATTGATTTTTGGTCCATTCTCTTTAAAAGTGAGATCTAAAAAGTTGACAGAGGGTCATTAATTTCATCATACACTTGTCGTCTCATCCATAACCAATCCGGGTCTAAGCGCGTCTGTCAGTCTGTGTTTGCACTTTATTTGTTTAAGATTTTCTTGGTGATTCCACCTTTTCCCCCTCTTTCACTTCAGCCTCTTTAAATAAAGAAAGAAAAGAGACATGCCAGTTTGTGGCTGTTTCCTGAAAATGATTTGGGGGCAGGGGAAATTATAGATAAAGAGAGAGATTCAGATAACAGCAAACAGTCACAAAACAGCCTTTGCCAGCTGCCTTCTACCCTTGGTTTAAAAAGGAAAAATCCCATATAAAATTCATCGATCCTAATTATTCAATTAGCTTCCAATTGAATAAACAATTACATCGGTGAACTAGTGGACTTGTTTTAATAAAATATTAAAATACAAGTTGTTGACATTCTTTTTTAAAGAGCTCGTGGTTCTTAACAAATGCTGTTGAAACTTGAAACATAAAAATAATTGATAGTAATGACCGTTAATTGAGTTTCTGTGGCTCTATGTTCTGCCCAGACCTACCAGTCCATCAGGGAACACCAACCTGAGTTTTAAGATATCATGAAACCATCTTACTGGTGTGATTTTATTGTTGTTATGATGGCGGGTTTATTTTTTGTTTGTTTTCTAACAGGGTAAGGAGAGCTTGGCAGCCTCCATAATTATTATTGAAATAACCATCAAATAAAATCTTTAAGCCTGGTTGAATATTCAATGAGCTGTGTAAATCTGGAGTGTGCAAAACAATAGTGCCGGGGAAGGAGAGGGACTCCAGAGGGACAGGCAGGAGTCTCTGGATGACTCTGCCACAGCCATCCCCACAGGTGCATCCTTCCTGACGGGGGACACGGCTGATTCTATGCTGTCTGTTGTGAAACACAGGGCAAAGCTGCAAGTGAGGGAAGCATGGGCCAAGGCAAGGAAATCCAGTATTAATAATATCACAACCTGCCAGTAAATCTCTATTTTATAGGTGCAGAAATACATTTCTACTTTAAAGTGTGTTTTTATATACCCTTGAGTACCCAACTAGTTAAGCTACCAAGGGAGCACGACATGACTTAGAAGTTAATCCTTCAAATGGCATCAATTGAACGTCTTGCTGCTTGTAGTTTCCTACTGCTGGCTAATTTCATTTTTGTTTCATACATGTGCCGGTAAGCTTTCATTGTTCACTGACACTGAGGTTGTAAGGCTAGTTAATTTAGTTAAAATTACGCTGGGAGTGTTTACGGTTTTCCACCGGCTACGGCAGGACCTGAGAGAACATGGTGAGAACATGGAACAAAGAAACTCGGTGGGAAGAACGTGGAAAGGACCCAACTCAGGGTCAGCACCGACCACCGCGGCGTAGAGATGTGAGTAAACTCTCTAAACGTGTTTCATGTTTTGCTGTATCCTAGACTGTGGCTGCGTTTTCTGACCAGCTCTATCCTCTATTCATTAGAAGTCATTTCCCCTCAAATTCATTGCTTGAAGTTGCAGTGAAGGTCCAGCATCCTCCAGGGCTTCTTACTGGGCAGACGGGACTTTCCGTATCTCCTTGTCACTGTTACACCTGCTCCACCCCACGCCAGCTCCACACACTCTCACCTTCAGCGGCTCCGAGGCACAATGCTCCTTCTCATGCACTGATTTCCCTTCTTCACCAGATAACTTCTGCTCCCCCCTTTATCTCAGCAGAGGCATCACGTGTGAAGTCATTTTTCTAACTCTCACACCACATGTCCTGATGGTCCTAAGCTCTCGCTCATATGTGCAAACCACATACTTCATTCCTCACAGCACTGAGCAGGACTGTAACTGAACAACCACATAACTAATTTTTTAAGGACTGTCTTTCCCATGAGAATGTAAGCACAGTGTAGTCCGGGACCATATCTGTCTTACTTAGTTTCTCATCCTCCGAGAGCCAGCTCCAGGCCTACAGTCAAAATCTTGTTAAACAAATGCTTCCATTCCAGGGTATGTTCTCTCATTTGCAAAATGGAATTCTTGTTTCTCAAATGATATGGCAAATATGTGGAAACATACGTTATAGGCAATCAAATGCTATAAGTGATACTGTTAACACAGAATGCTAGCAGTTGTCCTTGTAACCATTTCTGACACATGGAAGCAATTGTTTAGAAGGAGTTTGTCAAAAAATGACTACTCTGATCTTCCTTCATGCCAAAGCAGCCTGGAAACATCTCCCTCCGTCTATCTTCGTGCCTCCTAAGCAGATTGTCACCAGGGAATTTGGATCCAGAGCTTCATAGCTCCATTTTAATCGTGTCCTAGCTGAGCTCAAAAAACACTGTGGACATTGTAACAGGTGTTAGAATGTCCTAGAAGTCCTGCTGGGATGAGGTAAGGCTCTGCCTTAGAAGAGCTCAAATTCTAAAAGTGGAGCTAGACACACTAGCCGAGTCCTGTAAGAGAAGGAATGGCAGAGCTCCTTCGGATCACAGGAAAGGGCGCAGAGCCGACCCAGAGCCTGGAACGGCCTTCCTCAAGCGGGGGACGGAGAGCTGGAGTTCCAGGTAAAGGTGGGAGTTTTGGTAGAGCCGGACAGTGAGACAAGACACAGGTGTATGAGACAGTCAGAAGCCAGACCACAGCACTGGGCTCTCGCTGGGCGGCAGGAACGCTGCATCTGTGGTACCTTGTTTCTCCAGCAGTCGCGCAGGAACCTGAATCTAAGTTGTAATTTTATCAGCCAAAAGTAGAATTGCCAAAACAGTCCACCCAATCAGCTACGAGTGACTTAAACCAAAACCACTCTGCCATCATTACCATTTTAGCATCCCTAAAGGTAGCTGCTCTTAGAAAAGCTATTCTTGACAATAATCTTCTTTTGGGGAGAAAACAATCATGTGAAAGTATTAACAATACAGGATTTCAATGTTTGAATGTGTCTTTTACTTCTATACCAGTGGTTCTCAACCTTCCTAACGCTGCAACCCTTTAATACAGTTCCTCATGTTGTGACCCCCAACCACAAAATTATTTTCGTTGTTACTCCATAGCTGTAATTTTGTTACTGTTATGAATCGTAAGGTAAATATCTGATATGTAGGATGTATTTTCATTGTTACAAAGGGGTCGGGACCCACAGGCTGAGAACTGCTGGTCAACACAGAAGTCTCCCCCCTCCTCTCCTCCCCAGCAAGGCTCCCTTGCATTTGCAAACTCTGTGTCCATAAAGAAACACACATTTTTTTCCCAAAAAGTCATTAATTGGGGAATTTGCAAAATATGAAATAGACAATTGGGCAATTTTTCACTCTTAGCAAAATTTACTCATTATATTTTGACTTTTTTTTTTTTTTTTTTTGGTACGACTGAAAAGAAATTAATACAACTTACTTTTTCTATTAAGGGCTTCACAGACATTGTAAGAGATGTCCACTCTCCCCCCGATCAAGTCAAACAAGGCCAAATGGTTACTGCCGAGCCTGGAGCACAGTGGTCACACGTCAACCTCCCTGACATGACCTTCCCAAGAAACAGAAATGATACTAACACCTAAGACAGTCAAATCTTAAATAAATTGCTGGATTTTCTTCTTCTTCAATAGGCACTAGGGAAATAGAAGTTTTTCTTTAAATTAAAAAAAAAAAATTATCATTACCCAAGCACACATTCCAACAATGTAAAAGTGTATATGATTACGCCCCTTACCAAATCATTTCTAGGTTATTGAAGAGCTCTTCAAATTAGAAGGTAAAACAGTAAGCAAATCATAACTTCTTCTATCCAGACCCATAAGAAAAGATTAGGGAAAGAAACAATAAAAGTCTTGAAATCTTGTAAGACCACAATTAAACTCTGAAATCTAGGAAGTCCTTGCTTTAACACAGCAAGAATTCAGGAGATTTGGATGCAGTCTTATGGTAGAGAGAAAGGGGACAAGGGCTTGCTGATGACAGCTAAGCCACAAACAGATCATCAGGGGTTCCAGTGACCAGCTCTGAATTTATTCCTCTAACAACCCTGCTCTTCCTGCCACAGAATAACACAACTCTACAGTCATGGTTTCCACCATGAGGGGCTCCCCTGTACCCCAGGGGCATGGGGGCAGGTGCATGAGGAAAGGGGACAGGACAAAGAAAGGTGCTATTTATTGGGCTGTTTGATTCCTGGCCAGAGAGAGAGATTCTGAGGTGCTGTGAGTCTCAGTATTTGCTGTGTAAGCCCAGAAGTCAAGAAAGGAGGAGAGACCACCAGCATCCTAAAGGTCTTATTCCCCATTAAGTTATGAGGAACCTGGTCTGTCCATCACCCAGGAACCAAAGAAAACTAAGTATCAACAGGGGAGTTTCTTAGGTGGAAAATGCCTTTTTTTTTTTTTTTTTTTTTTTTCTTGAGACAGAGTCTCACTATGTCACCCTCGGGAGAGTGCCGTGGCATCACAGCTCACAGCAACCTCCAACTCTTGGGCTCAAGTGATTCTCTTGCCTCAGCCTCCCAAGTATCTGGGACTACAGGTGCCCGCCACCCACCACAACGCCCGGCTATTTTTTGTTGCAGTTGTTGGCCCAGGCTGGGTTTGAACCCCCCACCCTCGGTGTATGTGGCTGGCGCCAAACCACAGTGCTATGAGCGCCAAGCCAGAAAATGCCCATTTTAAAGATTTATGATAGATTCAAATAGCCAGAAATAAGCCTAGGCTGATTCTGTTCATTACAATAAGGCAAACCTTGAAATGCCCAATGTCTTTTAAAACTCTCATCTTCATTTTTATTTCTGCTCTTCTGTTTGCCTCAAAAACAGAGCAAGAGATCCCTGCTTTAATTTCTATACTCCTTTTCTATGCAACTCACACCTAGCAGGTGCTCTGTAAATATATTTAAATGGAAGCAAATTTACCATTTGATCAGATAACGAAGAACACTGATCAAAACAAAGTAAAACTTTCTGGAAAAGTTGTGAGCTCTCTGGGTTCAGAAGTCCAACAAGAGAGAAAGTGTCCGCTGGGCTGAGCGGGCGTTGTCCTCTCCTGGGTACGGCACTGGAGGGCGTGAAACCCGCAGGTCGCCCACTCTCCCAGCCTGCCCGCCTCTCACTTCGGTTCTTTCCTCTAGGCTCCTTGTCACACCCAGAGCCACGTTTTTACAAACGTGCAGAGAAACAGCCCTTGGGTGCCCTCTTCATTTGTTTTTTCCATTTCTTCTCCGTTACAATGTTTGGTTTGTTAGGTAAAGTCCAACTGTAGCTGAGCCCCTCACCCCGGGGGTGTGCCGTGTACCGGACATGGCACCTGTTAGGTGAGAGCTCACCAGTTCTCCCCTGCCCCTCTTCCCTTTCCTTCCATTTACTGTGCTTTCTCTCATGTGGGTGAGTAGTTCTTTATCTATTGTCTTCATATTAGAATTGAGTACATTGACAGCTATGATTTAATATTAATAAAAAAAAAAAGTATTGAGTACATTGGATTCTTGCTTCTCCATTCTTGTGATGCTATACTAAGAGGGATGTGTTCCACCTCCATCCAGGTTAATACAAAAGATGTAAAGTCTCCATCTTTTCCATGGCTGAATAATACTCCATGGTAGACATATTCCACAGTTTGTTAATCCATTCCTGGGTTGATACGCACTCGGGTTGATTTACCCAGAAGAAAAAAAAATGATTTTACCATAAGGACATTTCGTGGTGCACTTTTATTTATGGGGCCTTCATTTTGGGAACCATGGTTTAACTGTGTCTTGACCCCTCTGTTTGTGAGCTTTAGCTGCACAGATTTGGGCTGGAATTCCTGTTGTGTAGAATTTAAAAATCCAACAAAACCCCACCATGACTCCATGTCCAAAAGTCACTGGAGGGTTCTTTTCCCATCCAAGAGGCTGGTCCACTCAAAGGGGCTGATTATAACATAGGGTTTAGTGTTCTTTTTCAAATTGTTCAATTTACATAGAATACTAATTTCTTTTTAATAATAAAAAAAAAGTTGATGGTAAGGTCATTATTAGTGACTCGCTACCATCGTGGTAACAAAAAATATGTCACAAGTTCTAGGCTATCAATCAAATATTTACTAGGCCCCCACCTTGTGGCTGCCTGACAGCTATCAATATATATAGCCACCACCCAAATTCAATGCCACCATCAAAGACTGTTAAATTGGGGCTGGAATCTAAGGAAAGATCATTAGGATCCAGCCATCTGCTGGTTTTCAGGAGGTCCACAGCAGTGGTTCCAACCCACGTGATAATCAGAAGGATCAGGAGCACTTAGTCAGAAATACAGGAATCCCAGTTTTCCCTTAGGAATGAGTCTGGGAGTAGACTCAGGAATTTGTCCCTTTAAAACTTCCTTGGTAATCAGAATGATCACCTCACCTGAAAATTACTGATCTGTCTGTTCTTTGTTCTAATCCACAGGCAGGACAAAAACACAAGAACAGATAGGAGAGGTGCCTGACGCTGAAAAAGGAGAGAAGAGAGACCATCATCCCTCAATACGTGAGAGCTGGACAGGGGTCAGTTCACTCTGAGAGTGCCCAGCAGCTCCAGCCGTGGGGCTGACCTACGTGTGTAGATGCCCAGACACTGCTGATGTGGGTGAAACAGAAGGAAGCCAAGTACGGGCAAAGAGTTAGGGGAGATTCTTTGAGATGACTGAGTTAGGTCTATAGGAAGGTTCTAAGAGAGAGAGGACACTCTGGGACCACTGCTCCCGTGTCCCTATGGGCACCGCTGGGCACCGCTGGGCACCGCTGCAGGTCCGTGGCTGAGACAGAAGTGGGCCAGTCTCAGGGTGCCGATGGACACGTGCCACAATTCAGTCACCAAGGGCCAATCTCCTTCAAGGGATGAATTTCTCATGTGGTGGCCCACAGGAGGGGGTGGTCTAAATGGACCTTGTGAAAGATTTACATCAAACAATCCCACTAGAAAGACAACTGCCTAAAATCAGTCTAGAGAGCAAAAATAAAAGAGAGAGAAAGAAACCTCCACCACCGAGCAGTGGTGATGGCGAGATAGGGCTGCGTGCCAGGGGAGCGTTGAGCGGGGCCAGCGCAGGCCAGGGGGCACCCGAGGGTCCCAGACCCAGCACAGCGTCCACTCTGGCGGCATCGCCACAGTGCACAACGTGCCTCTGAGCCTGCTGGACCCAACCGAGGTGCAGAGCCCCGTGGACACAATCAGACCCTAGGATTTGCACTCCTGCCTTCACTGCCTGAAGCCACTTCCCCAGATGCCCACAGGCCTGCACCCGGCAGGTTCAGGTCTCTGCCACCCTTGCTAATAGATTCCTGGCCTTAGTAGCTGTCCCTGAGCATGAGGAGGACCCAGACAGGTTACCCCCCATTGATGTCCTCTGGATCAAAGGGGCCCAGGGTGGTGACTACTTTTACTCCTTTGGGGGCTGCCACCGCTATGCAGCTTACCAGCAGCTACAGTGAGAGACCATCCCCGCCAACTTGTTCAATCCACCCTCTCGGACCACGGGTACAACCGGGGGCATCCACACCAGATTTGAGTAGCAGCTTCCTTGGCACCTGTCACCACCTTCAAGAGCCCAGAAAACACATCTGACCTCCAGCAGGCTGGACATGTAGGAGTATCAGGGGGTGTTGCACCTGGAGAAAGGGTCTGACTCTGATCCCCCTTAGCCAGCTGCAAGGCCTTGGACTCATTCTGAACAATGTGGGAGCCCCAGTCCTTACCTGTCTGAAAATAGGGTTTTAACCTTACTCTTGATTATTGAGAGGATGAAATAAGAAAGGGTTTGCAGACCCACATGCTGCTGGTTTCACATTCCCAAGGACAAGAATAGTTACGTGTTGTATGGACTACTTTTAGCTATAAGTAAAGGAAAACTTTGCTTGCAGTGGCTTAAACAGGGGGTTGTTTTTCCACCTAGCATGAATTCTGGATGCAGGTGGCTACTGGTATTGGTCCAACAGTTCAACAAAGGTAGAGTTTATATCTCTGCAATTCTTTTGTTTTGCCTTCATTGCTTAATACTTCATGGTCACAAGATGGCTGCTGTATCTCTAAGAATCATGTCTATGTTCAAGGAAGAAAGAAGGAGGGAAGAGAAAGGGCCAAGCTAGCTGAACCTGTCAACTCTATCAGAAAGTAAAACCTCCGTCAGAAGCCTGTCTGCTGCTGTCTCCCCCTGCACACTTTGACTTGGATCTCCTTGGCGTGAGTCAGCTACCTTTGCTGTTTCCAGCTATAAAGAGGGCAGAGGACAGCAGAATTGTCACACTTGGGTAGACCAGTCACGTCTACTGACACTGGCATATTTCCTCCTGAAATAAAACTGGGATCCCATTACCAAGAGAGAAATGAGGAATTGTGTATCAGTTAGCCTTTGCTGTGTAACAATCCATTCCAAAACTTAGGTTGGCAATTTGGGCTGGACACTTCTGGGCAGTTCTGCTGGTCTTGCCCAGGATTCCCTTGTTAGGCTATGGTCAGCTACCATACCAGCTGGGCCTGGATGGTTTGAGATAGCCTTATTCATTTGTCTGGCAGGTGACAGGCTTAGACTGGGGTCACTTTGTTCTCTCCCATGTGTCCTCTAGCAGTGCAGCTCAGGCTTACTCACATTATACCTTCAGGGTTACAAAAGAGTAAGAGTGGAAGCTGTAAGACTTCTTGGGTTTGGGGCCTGGAACTAGGACAGTGGCTCTTCTGCCGAGTTCTTTTGGTCACAGCAAATCAGGGCTCTGCTGAGATTTAAGGGATGGGAAGCAAACCACCTCTTTATACCTCCTGGTGGGAGAAGCCACAAAGAACTTGTGACCATTTTTCATCTATCACAAATAATTTTGGTTGGACAAATAATAGTGTCTCTCTCTCTCTCTCTCTCTCTCTCTCTCTGTCTGTATGTCTCTGACATAGGGCTTCACTCTGCCCAGTCTGAAGCCACTGAGCTGTTGCCCTGGCCTTCAGGGTCTAGGGGAAGAGAGGATGGGCCAGGAAGTGGGTTTCTGCAAGACCTGGACCAACTCCAGTAAGGGCATCTCATGGTCTGCCCTGGTGGGATGAAGATAGGCTTGTGGGGGATTTCAGGGGGATTCTGAAAAGCAAGAGTCCTGGGGGGAAAGACAGACAGCGGAAGGATTCATGTTGAGTGGCCTTGTTCTCCTTGCCCTCTAAGAGAACCTAGTCACTTGACATTTTTAAGTCTCAATAACAAGGACAACAGCTTTCCCACCCATCCTCTGTCCCAGGGAAGGAAAGCTGAGGGAACCAATAGTAGAACTGAAAAGGGATATATTCCTAAAGGTGATGTGGTTTCTGGAATTGGATCTTGGAACAAGAACAGGACATTAGTAGGAAAACTGGAAATCTGAATAAAGTCCGGGTTTTAGTTAGACATGACATACCAGCGT